>WNWK01031976.1:0-22271 GCA_009830355.1 Cherax destructor
ACTAAGTGGTCCCAGATTTTTTAATGCGCACACTGAGGGCGCAGACCCATTCTCATGTCTGGGGGCCTCGGGCCAATTACTAAATTTGAAGGAATGAAAAATGGTGATCTACGTTCGGGAAATCGCGTAAAACTTATATCTACGTTTGGACATTAAGGGTTAAGCTAAAAAACTAAGCTCATCGTCTGTTATTCCAAATTAGAAAAGAACCCCACAACACAAATTTCTGTCTGCTTGTCTCAGAGGATAGCTCATGAACCAACTGGTATTACGCAGATCCAAGCACATTATATCACTTTGTCTTGATTTTTAGTTATCCTAGGTAATTTACACTGTATAATTGTATAGGGCTCTGGTGGTCTGGTGGCTAAAGCTCTCGCTTCCGGCGGGCCTGGGTTCGATTCCCAGCCAGGGCAGAACATTGGCGTGTTTTCTTACACCTTTGTCTATGTTCCCCATCAGAAAAATGGGTACCTGGGTGTTAGTAAAACTTGTGGGAGTGCATCCTAGGACAATGACCTAATCTGCCCGAAATGCTCAGCATAACAGGACTTTCTATATAGTAAGTATGTCACTAAATGTCAGCTAGGCCTGTATCATGTACAGTGGTCCTCGGTTACGATATTTTCGTTCGAGAATGCTGTTCAAGTGCCTTTAAAAACCCAATTTATCCCCATAAGGAAATAATGTAAAATCCCCAGTCCTTTTACACTAAAAATATCCACAAAAGCTTTTAAAAAATAAAACTTACATAAATGGCGTTTTGGGGAAAAAAATTTTTCCCTGTACATGTTTTTTTTTTGTTTTTCAACAATCGGCCGTCCCCCACAGGCGGGGTGACCCAAAGAAAATCCAAAAACTACTTTCATCATCATTCAACACTATCACCACACATACATAATCACTGTCTTTGCAGAGGAGCCCCAGATGACAGCTGAGAATTTCCCTCCCAGCTGTCCTTCCCAGACCCTCCTTTAAAGTGCAGGCATTGTACTTCCCATTTCCAGGACCCCAGAGCCCAACTAAATCAATTAACGGGTTTTCCCTAAATCCCTTCAAAAAATGTTCCCCTGCTCACCCAACAGTTGCCATGTCCCAAAAACCATTCGTCTCCATTCCCCCTACCCTAACACGCTCCACATTTTTGCTGGGCCCAAGCCCTCTCCCACAACCCCCCCTTTACCCCCTTCCCCCCAAACCCTTTTTGGGCGACCCCTACCCCTTCCTTCCCTACAGATTTTACTTTGATCCATTCTCTCTAAAACCAAAACCACCTCAACCCCTCTTCAGCCCTCTGACAAATACTTTTAGTAACTCCACACCTTCTCCTAATTTCCACTTTCCCGGAATTTTCTGCATAATATTTACACCCCCATTCCCCTTGACAGGACATCTCCACTGCCCCCAGCCTCCTCCTCGCTGCAGCATTGAAACCCCATGCTTCACACCATAAAAAGTGTGTTATGACTATACTCGTACTTTCCCCTTTTTGCCTCCATGGATAACGTTTTTGTCTCCACAGATCCCCTCAACGACCACTCACCTTTTACTTACCATCAATTCTATAGTTAACCTCATCCTTCATAAACCCACCCCTGACACGTCAACTCCCAAATATCTGAAAACATTTACTTCTTCCATAATCCCTCTCTCCAATGTGATATCAATTTTTCTTTTTTAAAATCGTTTGATACCCGCATCACCTTACTCTTATCTATGTTCACTTTTAACTTTCTACCTTTACACTCTCCCAAACTCGTCCACTAACCTTTGCAGACTTTTCTTTAGAGATCTCCCATAAGCACAGTATCATCAGCAAAAAGTAACTGTGTCAACTCCCATTTGCATTTAATTCTCCAAATTTAATCCACCCCTCTCCCCAACACCCTAGCATTTACTTCTTTTCAACCCCATCTATAAATATATTAAACAGCCATGGTGACATTACACATCCCTGTCTAAGACCTACTTTTACCGGAAGTAATCTCCCTCTCTCCTACACCTAACCTGAGCCTCACTATCCTCATAAAAACTCTTTACAGCCTTCAGTAACTTACTACCTATTCCATACACTTGCAACATTTGCCACATTGCTCCCTATCCACTCTATCATATGCCTTTTCTAAATCCATAAATGCAATAAAAACTTCTCTACCTTTATCTAAATACTGTTCACATATATGCTTCATGTAAACACTTGATCTACATCCCCTACCCACTCTAAAGCCTCCTTGCTCATCTGCAATCCTACTCTCTGTCTTACCTCTAATTCTTTCAATAATAACCCTGATACACTTTACCTGGTATACTCAGTAAACTTATTCCCCTATAATTTTTAACTCTCTTGTATCCCCCTTCCCTTTATATAAAGGAACTATACATTGCTCTCTGCAATCCCTAGGTACCTTCCCTCTTTCATACATACATTTATACATACATTTATTATTACCATGTACATGTCTTGTAGTAAATAAAGATATTATTATTATTATTATTATTATTATTATTTTTATTATTATTATTATTACGTATGTGTTCCTGAGATAGAGACAGATAGATACAGACAGACAGACAGAGATAGACAGCCAATCAGGTACCAGCTGACCAGCCAGCTGCTGGCCAGCCAGGTGGCCCAACCAGCTGCTTGCCAGATAGGTGGCCAGGCAGGCGGCAGCCAGCTAGCCTGCCAGCCTGCCAGCCTGACATCACTTTCCACTTTGAAGGGGAGTGTTAATATGACTGACATCAGTGAATCCTTGGTGTTTGCCGCAGTGTTTGCTCTAGCTGGCGCTCAATTTAACTGGTGCTCCGACAAGGTACTAAGTGGTCCCAGATTTTTAATATGGCCACACAAAGTTTTAAGACCCATTCTATGCTGACCAGGCATCTCAGGCCAATTCGTGCCAAATTTGGAGGCAGGAAAAATAAACGTAAATATCGTTTGGGGCAGTGCATATAACATATATATACGTTTGGACCGTTTAAGGTTAAATCTCCCCATACCTCTTGGCCTCTTCATTATCTATTATCCTTCTCCTAACAGTTGCTTTCATTAGCTACCTCTAACTTTAATTTAATTTATAAAATTTATAAACTTTTACTTCTCTCTTACTCACTGCTGACATTCTTTTGCCCCATCTACTTCTTATCTCATTACAGCTACAACTAAATAATGACCTGATATATCTGCTGTTCCTCTAAAAACATGCACATCCAGAAGTCTACCCATCAAAATTTATTTACTAATATATAGTCTAACAAACTACTGTCATTATGCCACATAACATACCTTGTGTGCTTATTTATCCCTTTTTTCTTAAAATATGTGTAACCTATTACGAAGCTTCAATCTGTACAAAAATCAAGTAACCACTTTTATTTTGAATTCATCACACAAAAAAATCAAAGACTTACCATATTTCTCAGATAATAAAATATTAATAATTGGTCATGGGTTTATGGTATCCCAATAATTGAATCAAATGTAATAAAAACCCATAAAACAGACCAGGAGTGTAGGGAGGCCTTACCTGACCTCAGAAAAAATCTAATATTTCCACTACTTTGAGATTAATTTCAAGTTACTTCTGGTCCTCAAACCAAACAAAGGCATCTCAATTTCAGTAGTATAACTTTCATTCTATTAAATTATATAAAAAAGCCAATAAAACCATAAAAACCATTCTAGAAAACACCTCAAAGTTCCTACTTTAAATCAAACACAAGGTTGGTTTGCTTCTCCAATAATGCACAACGTGGAGCAAGATTTTATATGATGCACACGCACTACACAGGCCCTTTTTTCTCATATCTAGGCCAAAATTTAGCACTACTTGAATTATCTAAGGAGCCGAGCTCCAAACATCGATCTAAGTGAGGTTCTCTGGCATCAATGATTTAGATCTAACTGATGTTATAGGTAATACATATTTTAAGAAAGAGGATAAATAAGTACAGTCAACCCCGGTTCTCGTTATTAATCCGTTCCAGAGGGCCCGTCGAACACTGATTTGGACGAACTCCGATTCTATTTTCCCATAAGAAATAATGGAAATAAAATTAACCCATTCCAGACATCCAAAAGTATTAAAATAAAATATTTTTTACAACATATACACATTCAATGTACACACAATTTTATAGAAATAAAGAAATAATAGTACAATAACATGTCATTTACATTTATTGAAGATTTGTTGATGTGTGGAAGACGGGAAGAGGGGAGAAGATGTAGTAGTATGCTAGTGTTTGGAAGGGGAATCCCCTTCCATTAACACTGCAGGTGGCAAGTTCTTTTCTGGGGTTACTGGCCTTTTTCTTTCAATGGCACTAGGACCAGCTTGAGAGTCACTGGACCCCTCTCTCACAAAAAATCTGTCCAGGGAGCTCTGCGTCTGGCGGTTCTTTAAAATGTCCCTAAAATGTGACAAGACATGGTCATTAAACATGTCGCATACACGGCCTGCAACAGCTTGGTTAGGGTGATAATCATCCATAAAGCCTTGCACATCAGCCCATTTGGCACAGATCTCCCTAATCCTTGAAGAAGGCACCTTCTTCCATCTCTGTTCCACCTCCTCCTCCTCCTCTGGACCATTTTCCTGAACTGTGGTCTGTTGTTGCTGTTGAAGCTCTTGCAGATCTTCAGTGGTTATCTCTTCATTGTGCTCCTCCACCAACTGTTCCACATCCTCGGTACAAACATCCAACCCCATGGACTTGCCCAGTTCCACAATTTCTTGCACAACAGGCTCAGGCTCAGGGTTCTGAGGCTCAGCTCCAAAACCTTCAAAATCCCTCTCTAGGACACAGTCTGACCACAATTTTATCCAGGCAGAGTTCAAAGTCCTGGTAGTCACTCCCTCCCAAGCCTTACCTATAAGGTTTACACAATGCAGGATATGGAAATGATCTTTCCAAAAGTCTTTTAGGGTCATATTCATGTCTACGGTCACATCAAAGCACTTTTGAAACATTGCTTTGGTGTAGAGTTTTTTAAAGTTGCAAATGACCTGCTGGTCCATGGGCTGGAGGAGAGGAGTGGTATTAGGGGGCAAGAACTTCACTTTGAAGAACTTAAAGTCCACAATTTGCACTGTCAAGTCTGGAGGATGACAAGGAGCATTGTCCATTATCAGGAGGCACTTAAGTGGCAAATTATTTTCCTCGAGATATTTCTTCACACAGGGGCCAAACACTTCATGGAACCAATCACAGAAAATGTCCCTAGTGACCCATGCTTTATTGTTAGACTTCCACATCACACACAAATTAGACTTGGCAACACCGCATCTCTTAAACGCTCGGGGATTTTCAGAAAGATACACCACTAAAGGCTTCACTTTAAAATCACCACTGGCATTGGCACAAAGCATAAGAGTTCGCCTGTCTTTCATAGGCTTATGTCCTGGAAGTGCCTTTTCCTCCTGTGTAATGAAGGTCCTGTTTGGCATTTTCTTCCAAAACAGGCCTGTTTCGTCACAACTGAACACTTGTTGGGGTTGGAATTGTTCAGCCTCTATGTACCCCTTGAATTCATTCACGTAATTTTCAGCCGCACTTTTGTCAGAACTGGCTGCCTCACCATGCCTCACAACACTATGTATGCCACTTCGTTTCTTAAATATGTCAAACCAGCCTTTGCTGGCTTTAAATTCATTCACTTCAGCACTTGTTGCAGGCATTTTCTTAACGAGATCATCATGCAACTGCCTTGCTTTTTCACATATTATCGCCTGCAAAACACTATCTCCTGCTAATTGCTTCTCGTTGATCCACAACAACAACAAAGTTTCCACTTGTTCCAGCACTTGAGATCTCTGTTTTGTGACCATACTTGCACCTTTCGCAACAACAGCGTCCTTGATTTCCTTTCTCTTGGCCATAATGGAAGAGATGGTTGAATGGAATTTGCCATAAAGCCTGACCAGCTCAGTGATACGCACTCCACTTTCATATTTTGCTATCATCTCCTTCTTCAATTCTACCGTATTTCTGACATTCTTTACCACAGGCTTGGCACTAGGAGCTTTCTTGGGGCCCATGGTGGCTTATTTAGCAGTTGCAAGCACTAAAAACAGTGGAATAATGACAATATACATATAGTACTGGTATGAATGCATGGGTGGTGGTCGCTCGCTTGTAAACAATAGCACACTGAGTGCCCAGGCCCATCTGGGCCACACGTACGCGTCCGAGCGGATCGGCTAATACCGAGCCAAAATTCTCGTTAAAAAACTAGTCGAACACTTATTTGGACGAATGCCGATGGCGTCGAACACCGGGGGTTGACTGTATACAAGATATGATGTAGGACGTAATGACAGTAGTTTGTTGGACTAGGTATTGGTAGATAAAAGACTGTTGAGTAGACTTCAGGATGTACATGTTTATAGAGGGGCCACAGATATATCAGATCACTTTTTAGTTATAGCTACAGTGGGAGTAAAAGGTAGATGGGATACAAGGAAAATAGAAGCAGTAAGTAAGAGAGAGGTGATGGTTTATAAACTTAAAGAGGAGGCAGTTAGGGTAAGATATAAACAACTATTGGAGGATAGATGGGCTAGTGAGAGTGTAGGCAATGGCTTCGAAGATGTATGGGGTAGATTTAAAAATGTAGTGTTAGTGTTTTCAGCAGAAGTTTATGGTTACAGGAAAGTGGGTGCGGTAGGGAAGAAGAGCGATTGGTGGAATGATGATGTAAAGAGAGTAGTAAGGGAGAAAAAGTTAGCATATGAGAGGTTTTTACAAAGTACAAGTGATGCAAGGAGGGAAGAGTATATGGAGAGAAAAAGAGAGGTTAAGAGAGTGGAGAAGCAATGTAAAAAGAGAGCAAATGAGAGAGTGGGTGAGATGTTATCAACAAATTTTGTTGAAAATAAGAAAAAGTTTTGGAGTGAGATTAATAAGTTGAGGAAGCCTAGGGAACAAATGGATTTGACAGTTAAAAATAGGAGAGGAGAGTTATTAAATGGAGAGTTAGAGGTATCGGGAAGATGGAAGGAATATTTTGAGGAGTTGTTAAATGTTGAAGACAGGGAAGCTGTGATTTCGTGTATAGGGCAAGGAGGAATAACATCTTGTAGGAGTGTGGAAGAGACAGTTGTGAGTGTGGGGGAAGTTCGTGAGGCAGTGGGTAGAATGAAAGGGAGTAAGGCAGCTGGGATTGATGGGATAAAGATAGAAATGTTAAAAGCAGGTGGGAATATAGTTTTGGAGTGGTTGGTGCTATTATTTAATAAATGTATGGAAGAGGGTAAGGTACCTAGGGATTGGCAGAGAGCATGTATTGTTCCTTTGTATAAAGGCAAAAGGGGACAAAAGAGAGTGCAAAAATTATAGGGAAATAAGTCTGTTGAGTGTACCTGGTAAAGTGTATGGTAGAGTTATTATTGAAAGAATTAAGGGCAGTATTGTACAGGTTCCGCGTGGAGTACGAAAATAAATCGAAAAATATTGAAAATGAGTTTGTTGACAGAAAAATAGTTTAAGAATCTGGCAACATTTTGCTGAAAATCCCATTGTAATACGACGTTTCTAAAGCAAATTATAGCTATTTGAAACATATTATGTTACGACGACGCACAACATAAAAAGCATGACCGCGAGAGATGAATTATTTTTTTTTGTTTGCTTTTTTGTTTTTTCTGTCTATTTTTCTTTCTAATACACTAAATTTACCACTCAACATCAATGAAAGTGTGGGCGGTGCTTATTGCAGAGGTGGGCGGAGCCAAGTGGCAGGCACCTGAGGATGATAATTGCTTGATCACCAGTTTGGCACTCCCAACAAATATCTTTATACAGTGGAACCCCGGTTAACGAAAAAAATTCATTGCCATTATCGAACGAATTTACTTCCTTAAGAAAAAATGTCATTTACGTTAGTCTATTTCAGACCCCCAAAAATACACTTCCACAAGCACTTACAATATTATACTTACATAATTGCACGATTTCCGGGGTGTTCGTTAACCGGGGTTCCACTGTACTGAGATTATTATTACTAATACATTTTATCCACTTATACCATTTATTCAAACAATATATCAGACATAAGATATATAAGATAAAAGTATAATAAAGACTGCCATAATAATAATAATTACATAATATGAGAGGCAGTCATCAGAGACCTTTTGTCTAGCAATGTTTCTGCTGATAACTATACAGTTTTCTCTATTGCCTCTCTGGTATACTCAAAGAAAACGGTATTTTAACACGGGAAACAATAAGAAATCACTTAAAAATGTAAGTAATGCATAGAAAAAGAAGAAAATAGCGCGATTTTCAAGAATCTTTTGACATAAATGAGGCGTGAGCGCGTCTCCACGATTATCTCGAAAGTAAGATTTTGGCCTATTGTTTGATCCCTCTCCATTATTAATGATTAAATTGAAATGATTTTCACACGGAACGTAAAGCAAAGTGTGTTTGTATTTACACAGGAAACAAATTTGGAATATCTCAAATATTTTTTATTTTGTGGAGGGGGGGGGGGGTAAAAAGGCAGATATTTTGGTGTGTCAAAAGCGTTACAAATTTATTTTTTTTCGGCATGAAGATAAGCTATCTTACTTTCATTGAATCCATAGGTACTTCGTGTTAGACGTATTCTACAAGTGGGAAGTGTCCCCAGTGCCGCAAGTGCCACCAGACCGGAATACGATGCTGCCATTTGTCATAATCAGTATTTTTTGTCTCTCTGTTGTTTGTTGGCCGATCGTTTTGAAACTTTCTCACATCTTTATAAGTACATGCTTCTAAACGTATACCAAAATGCAAAAAAATCGGACGAAAATAACGGAAGTGCCACGAGCAAATTTATACGGCCCTTAAGAGTAAGACAGAGAGCAGGATAACAGATGAACAAGGGGGCTTTAGGAAAGGTAGGGGGTGTGTAGACCAAGTGTTTACAGTGAAACATATAGGTGAACAGTATTTGGATAAGGGTAAAGAGGTTTTAGTGGCATTTATGGATTTGGAAAAGGCATATGATAGGGTGGATAGGGGGGCAATGTGGCAGATGTTGCAGGTGTATGGAATAGGAGGTAGGTTACTGAAAGCAGTGAAGTTTTTATGAGGATAGTTAGGCTCAGGTTAGTGTGTGTAAGAGGGAGGGGGACTATTTCCCAGTAAAAGTGGGCCTTAGACAAGGATGTGTGATGTCACCATGGTTGTTCAATATATTTATAGATGGGGTTGTAAGAGAAGTGAATGTGCGAGGGTCTTGGCAAGAGGTGTGGGGTTAAAAGATAAAGAATCAAATACAAAGTGGGAGTTGTCACAGTTGCTTTTTGCTGATGACACTGTGCTTTTGGGAGATTCTGAAGAGAAGTTGCAGAGGTTGGTGGATGAATTTGATAGGGTGTGTAAAAGAAGAAAATTGAAAGTGAAGATAGGAAAGAGTAAGGTGATGAGGATAACAAAAAGATTAGGTGATGAAAGATTGGATATCAGATTGAAGGGAGAGAGTATGGAGGAGGTGAATGTATTCAGATATTTGGGAGTGGACATGTCAGCAGATGGGTCTATGAAGGATGAGGTGAATCATAGAATTGATGAGGGGAAAAGGGTGAGTGGACCACTTCGGAGTTTGTGGAGACAAAGAACTTTGTCCATGGAACTAAAGAGGGGAATGTATGAGAGTATAGTTATACCAACACTCTTACATGGATGTGAAGCATGGGTGATGAATGTTGCAACGAGGAGAAGGCTGGAGGCAGTGGAGATGTCATGTCTGAGGTCAATGTGTGGTGTGAATATAATGCAGAGAATTCGGAGTTTGGAAATTAGAAGGTGTGGGATTACCAAAACTATTATCCAGAGAGCTGAGGAGGGGTTGTTGAGGTGGTTTGGACATGTAGAGAGAATGGAACGAGACAGAATGACTTCGAGAGTGTATAAATCTGTAGTGGAGAGAAGGCGGGGTAGGGGTCGGCCTAGGAAAGGTTGGAGGGAGGGGGTAAAGGAGGTTTTGTGTGCGAGGGGCTTGGACTTCCAGCAAGCATGTGTGAGCGTATTTGATAGGAGTGAATGGAGACAAATGGTTTTTAATACTTGACGTGCTG
Source organism: Cherax destructor (assembly GCA_009830355.1). NCBI lineage: Eukaryota > Metazoa > Arthropoda > Malacostraca > Decapoda > Parastacidae > Cherax > Cherax destructor. The sequence continues at coordinate 10,074 of WNWK01031976.1, forward strand.
TTGGAGTGTGAGCAAAGTAACATTTATGAAGGGATTCAGGGAAACCGGCAGGCCGGACTTGAGTCCTGGAGATGGGAAGTACAGTGTCTGCACTCTGAAGGAGGGGTGTTAATGTTGCAGTTTTATAACTGTAGTGTAAAGCACCCCTCTGGCAAGACAGTGATGGAGTGAATGATGATGAAAGTTTTTCTTTTACGAGCCACCCTGCCTTGGTGGGAATCGGCCGATGTGTTAATAAAAATAAATAAATGATGGTGAAAAGGCTAAAGGGCCTCCTTATCATTTAACCCTGGCACCCTTAGCTTACCTACTATGCCCTCTGCAATGGTTTCTCCCACATTAACATTTAGATCCCCCACAACACTTGGTTCAAAACTCCCTAAAAATTTGCTTCACATCTCCCAAATTCTCTCTCTCTCTGCTCTACACTCCTTTTTTCTCCAGATACATAAAACATTTAGTATAACCCACTTTTTGCATCCCATCCTTATTTTAACAAACATAATCCTGGGAGGGAGGAGAGGCAGTTGGGTGTGTGGGAGGGAGGAGATGCAGGTGGGTGGGAAGGAGAGGCAGGAGAGTGGGAGGGAAGGAGAGGCAGGAGGGTGGGAGGGAGGAAGGAGACAGAGAAGGATGGGAGGGAGGAAGGAGAGACAGGAGGGTGGGAAGGAGGAAGTTGTAACCTTACATTTTAGTGCTGATAATACAGAAGGTATAAAAGAAGTGCAAGTAAAAAAATAAAGAATTACTGTAGTGGTTGTGATCCATGCTGGGCAGGTCTAACTCTCAATCAACCTCTCCCACTCATATACTTGCCCAACCTATTTGTTTAATGTTACGTGAAGTTTTCACTTTATGATACTTGGGAGTTTGTTCCACTGATTCATAACTCCTGCCAAACCAGAAAAAGCTGAAGAAAATGATGTTGTGTTTAAAAGCAATGTATGATGAAAATATTATAAAGAGAATTCAGAGTGCAGAAATTAGAAGACAGAGAGGGGTTAAAAAAGGTATAGATCAGAGGGTGGAGGAGGGTTTGCTGAAGTGGTTTAGGCATTTAGGAAAGGTTGAAGAGAGGGGCTAATGGAGGTTTTTGTGTGAGAGGGGCTTAGACATCCAGTATGCGTGTGTGACCGTGTTAGACAGGAGTGGAGGCAAGTGGTTTTTATAATTTAACGTGCTGTTGGAGTTCTCCATGGGGAAGTGGAACAGAATTCTTCCTCCGTAAGCCATGCGTGTCGTAAGAGTCGACTAAAATGCCGGGAGCAAGGGGCTAGTAACCCCTTCTCCTGTATACATTACTAAAGTTAAAAAGAGAAACTTTTGTTTTTCTCTTTGGGCCACCCCGCCTTGGTGGGAAAAGGCCGACGTGTTGAAAGAAAGTGCTGTTGGAGCGTGAGAAAGTAACATTCATGAAGAAATTCAGGGAAACGAGTTAGCCAGATTCAAGTCCTGGAGGTGGGAAGTACAGTGCCTCCACTCTGAAGGAGGGGTGGAGATATTTGCAGTTTTGAACTGTAGTATCAGTGTCCCTCTGGTAAGACAGTGATGTTGGAAGTGTTTCTCCTTCTATGGGTCACCCTACCTTGGTGGGAAATGGCTGCCGTTACAAAAAAAAAAAATTGAGTAACAGAGTGAATAAATTTTGGGTAGAATGAAGTAAGGAGAGGTAGGGGTTATCCCAGGAAAGGATGAAGGGAAGGTACAAAGGTTTAAAGTCATAGAGCAGAGCGAGGGGAGACCAGCAGTTTTCGAGGATTTAAGGTGATGCTGGAGAGTGAGCGAGGTAACATTTATGAAGGGACTCAGGGAAATTCATTAGACAGACTTGAATACTGGAGATGGGAGGCACAAGTGGCTGCACTCTGCAGTTTACAGTCATTTAAGTTGACAAGGCAGTTGCTTAACCCTTTCAGGGTCCGTGCCATAGTTCTATGTCATGAGCTCAGCTCACTCAGATAAGCTTTGAGCGGCAAATTTGGGCCTAGATATGAGAGAATACATCTATGTGGTAAGTGTGCACCACATAAAACAAATCCTGCAGCACACAGTGAATAATGAGAGAAAAAAAAATGAAACCTCAATTTTCGATTAAAAGAACGACTTTGCAGTGTTTTTTCGTATACTTTGTATAGTTGTATTTGCAATTTCTTGGTCTCATTTGATATAATGGAAGATATATTACAGATATAGAGATGATTTTGATTGGTTTTAGTACTGCAAATGGCTTGAAACTGAGTTCAAAATAGCAGAAATGTTAAATTTTTGCCTATGTTCAAGAGTAAACAAATGACCTCACATGTCTAATACGCGCCAGCTGGTGGGTCTAATATACGTTCACAAATGTGGTGATATTATTTGTACAATTATTACAATATTACATAACAGTAAATCTTCCATTTTTTGGTTTGAATAAAAATTCCTTATGTGAATAAAAAATCAAAATGGAATTCATTTGTAAAGACTGAAAATGTAACTAATGAACAGAGGAAATGTTAGTTTAGTGCCAGGAATGCCTGCATTGTTTATTATGCACCCTATTTTGAAATTGGAATATTTTGAACTTTGAATTAAATTGGCTAGATTACCAATTTCCAACAACTTTATTTTGTAGTTGAAACAGTTGACTGGGCGATTTCTTGTGCTCAATCGATAGAATAGAATACTAGTGAAATAGCTAAGAATTTGGTCGACTGGACTAATGTAATTGGCCTAAAATGGGAGTCAAAGTCGGCAAAATCGCCGATGTGTAAATATCACTGACACATCAAAATTTGCGATAGCATAATGTTCAATCAAATTTCGTACTTTTTGTTTTATTACCTTCAGAAAAAGATTCTCTACCATTTCATAAGAAAAAATAAGAATTCTTTTTTTGAAAATTCTTGGACACCGGCGCATTCCTTCCAAAAATGGCCTTGGACCCTGAAAGGGTTAATCATGAATGTTTTTTTTGTTTGTTTTAAAGAAAACTTAGGGTGAGTAGGTGGTTAGCTAGGTGCAAGTAAAATAATGTGCTTAACAAGTTACAAGCTGAATTTAACTGCTAAGTAGCTGCGATTTAAGACCTGACTATCTATAATAATAATACAGTGAGCCCCCGGTTCTCGTCGGTAATCCGTCTCAGAGGGCCCGTCGACGACCGGTTTGGTCGAACTCCGATTCTATTTTCCCCATAAGAAATAATGGAAATAAAATTAATCCGTTCCAGACATCCAAAAGTATTAAAATAAAATATTTTTTAGAACTTTTTGACATTAAATTAAACACAGTTTTATAAAAAATTAAGAAATAAATAGTACAATAACATGTCACTTACATTTATTGAAGAGTTGTTGATGTGTGGAGGACAGGAGGAGGGGAGAAGGTGGAGTAGTATGCTAGTGTTTGGAAGGGGAATCCCCTTCCATTAACACTGCAGGTACCAAGTTCTTTTCTGGGGTTACTTCCCTTTTTCTTTTAATGCCACTAGGACCAGGTTGAGAGTCACTGGACCCCTCTTTAACAAAAAATCTGTCCAGGGATGCCAAGCCCATGTTGACACTTTACAGATCGCTTGTTCTATCTAGGCTGGAATATTGCTGCACACTAACTGCACCTTTCAAGGCGGGTGAAATTGCTGACCTTGAAAATGTGCAGAGAACCTTCACCGCACGCATAAGTGCTATAAACCACCTCAACTACTGGGAACGCTTGAAGTTCCTAAATCTGTACAGTCATACCTCGGGTAACGATGCTGTCAGTTAACGATAGTTTCGGGTAACGATATTTATAACGTAAAAAAAATGATTGCGTGTAACGATGTTTGCTTCGGGTAACGACATTCGTACCGGACGTGTCCGCATGGCGCCCAGCTGAGCGCGCACTCCAGGGAGCGTCAGTGTGCTATTGTTTACAAGCGAGAGCGACCACCCACCCACACCCACACATTCATACCAGTATATTGTCATTATTCCACTGTTTTTAGTGCTTGCAACTGCTAAATAAGCTACCATGGGTCCAAGGAAAGCTCCTAGTGGTAAGCCTGTGGCAAAGAGGAACAGAAATACATGTACGATAGAACTGAAGGAGGAGATAATAGAAAAATATGAAAGTGGAGTGCGTATCAGTGAGCTGGCCAGGCTGTATGGTAAACCCTTTTCTACCATCGCTACCATTGTGGCCAAGAAAAATACACGTAAAATCAAGGAAGCTGTTGTTGCAAAAGGTTCATCTGTGTTCACAAAACAGAGACCACAAGTGCTGGAAGATGTGGAAAGGTTGTTGTTGGTGTGGATCAACGAGAAACAGTTAGCAGGAGATACTGTTTCGGAGGCAATAATATGTGAAAAAGCAAGGCAGTTGCATGATGATCTCGTTAAGAAAATGCCTGCAACGAGTGCTGAAGTGAGCGAATTTAAAGCCAGCAGAGGCTGGTTTCACAAATTTAAGAATCGAAGTGGCATACATAGTGTTGTGAGGCATGGTGAGGCAGCCAGTTCTGACAAAATTGCGGCTGAAAAATATGTGCCTGAATTCCAGGAGTACATAGAGGCTGAACAATTCCTCCCCCAACAAGTGTTTAATTGTGATGAAACAGGCCTGTTTTGGAAGAAAATGCCCAACAGGACCTTCATTACTCAGGAAGAAAAGGCACAGCCAGGACATAAGCCTATGAAAGACAGGCTAACTTTGATGCTTTGTGCTAATGCCAGTGGTGATTGCAAAGTGAAGCCTTTACTGGTGTATCTTTTTGAAAATCCCCGAGTGTTTGGCAGATGCGGTGTCAGCAAGTCTAACTTGTGTGTGATGTGGAAATCTAACAGAAAGGCATGGGTCACAAAGGACATTTTCTTAGAGTGGTTCAATGGCGTGTTTGGCCCCAGTGTGAAGAAATATCTATTGGACAATAATTTGCCACTTAAGTGCCTCCTGATAATGGACAATGCTCCTTGTCATCCTCCACACATCAACAACTCTTCAAAAATGTAAGTGACATGTTATTGTACAATATTTACATGTGTATTTAGTTATTCTTCATTAAATTGTGTATTATTTAATGTCAAAAAGTTCTAAAAAATATTTTATTTAACTACTTTTGGAAGTCTTGGACGGATTAAATTTATTTCCATTATTTCTTATGGGGAAAATTGATTCGGGTAACGATTGTTTCGGCTTAAGATATGCCCTCTCTGACGGATTAATATCGTTAACCGAGGTATGACTGTACTCTCTAGAACGCAGGCGGGAGAGATACATTATTATATACACATGGAAAATTCTCGAGGGCTTAGTACCAAACTTGCACACAAAAATCACTCCCTACGAAAGCAAAAGACTCGGCAGGCGATGTAACATCCCCCCAATGAAGAGCAGGGGTGCCACTAGCACGTTGAGGGACAACACAATAAGTGTCAGGGGCCCAAGATTGTTCAACTGCCTCCCAGCATACATCAGGGGGATTACCAATAAACCCCTGGCTGTCTTCAAGCAGGCACTAGACAGGCACCTCAAGTCGGTACCTGATCAGCCGGGCTGTGGTTCGTACGCTGGACTGCATGCGGCCAGCAGTAACAGCCCGGTTGATCAGGCTCTGGTCCAACAGGAGGCCTGGTCACAGACCGGGCCGTGGGGGCGTTGACCCCTGGAATTCTCTCCAGGTAGACTCCAGGTAGGGAGCTCTGTGTCTGGCGGTTCTTTAAAATGTCCCTAAAATGTAACAAGACATTGTCATTAAACATGTCGCATACACGGCATGCAACATCTTGGTTAGGGTGATAATCATCCATAAAGCCTTGCACATCAGCCCATTTGGCACAGATCTCCCTAATCCTTGAAGAAGGCACCTTCTTCCATCTCGGTTCCACCTCCTCCTCTGGACCATTTTCTTGAACTGTGGTCTGTTGTTGCTGTTGAAGCTCTTGCAGATCTTCAGTGGTTAACTCTTCATTGTGCTCCTCCACCAACTGTTCCACATCCTGGGTACAAACATCCAACCCCATGGACTTGCCCAGTTCCACAATTTCTTGCACAACAGGCTCAGGCTCAGGGTTCTGAGGCTCAGCCCCAAAACCTTCAAAATCTAGGACACAGTCTGGCCACAATTTTCTCCAGGCAGAGTTCAAAGTCCTGGTAGTCACTCCCTCCCAAGCCTTACCTATAAGCTTTACACAATGCAGGATATGGAAATGATCTTTCCAAAACTCTTTTAGGGTCATATCCATGTCTGTGGTCACATCAAAGCACTTTTGAAACTTTGCTTTGCTGTAGAGTTTTTTAAAGTTGCAAATGACCTGCTGGTCCATGGGCTGGAGGAGAGGAGTGGTATTAGGGGGCAAGAACTTCACTTTGATGAACTCACAGCCCTGCACAATTTCCTCTGCCAAGTCTAGTGGATGACCAGGAGCATTGTCCATTATCAGGAGGCACTTAAGTGGCAAATTATTTTCCTCGAGATATTTCTTCACACTGGGGCCAAACACGTTTTTGAACCAATCAAGGAAAATTTCCCTAGTGACCCATGCCTTTTTGTTAGACTTCCACATCACACACAAATTAGACTTGTTGATACCGCATCTGCCAAACACTTGAGGATTTTCAGAATGATACACCAGTAAAGGCTTCACTTTACAATCACCACTGGCATTAGCACACATCATGAGAGTTAGCCTATCTTTCATAGGCTTATGTCCTGGCTGTGCCTTTTCCTCCTTTGTAATATAGGTCCTGTTTGGCATTTTCTTCCAAAACAGGCCTGTTTCATCACAACTGAACACTTGTTGGGGTTGGAATTGTTCAGCCTCTATGTACCCCTGGAAATCTTGAACATATTTTTCAGCAGCACTTTTGTCAGAACTGGCAGCCTCACCATACCTCACAACACTATGTATGCCACTTCACTTCTTAAATCTGTCAAACCAGCCTTTGCTGGCTGGCTTTAAATTCGTTCACTTGAGCACTCGTTGCAGGCATTTTCTTGACGAGATAATCATGCAACTGCCTTGCTTTTTCACATATTATTGCCAGCGTAACACTATCTCCTGCTAACTGTTTCTCGTTGATCCACACCAACAACAAAGTTTCAACTTGTTCCAGCACTTGAGATCTCTGTTTTGTGACCATACTTGCACCTTTCGCAACAACAGCGTCCTTGATTTCCTTTCTCTTGGACAAAATGGAAGAGATGGTTGAATGGGATTTGCCATAGAGCCTGGCCAGCTCAGTGACACACACTCCACTTTCCTATTTGCTATCATCTCCTTCTTCAATTCTACCATATTTCTGACATTCTTTACCACAGGCTTGGCACTAGGAGCTTTCTTGGGGCCCATGGTGGCTTATTCAGCAGTTGCAAGCACTAAAAACACTGGAATAATGACAATATAGTATATGGTATGAATGCGTGGGTGGTGCGTGGGTAGTGTTCGCTCGCTTGTAAACAATAACACACTGAGTGCCTGGGCGCCCAGCCGGGCGACAGCCACACGTGTACGCGTCCGGGACGGATAGCCGACTCGCTCAACTTCGAGTGGCCGCCTAATACCGAGTCAAAATAATTGTAAAAAAAAACCGTTGAACACCGATTTGCCCGAGCTCCGACGCCGTCGAGCACCGGGGGTTCACTGTAATAATAATAATAATACTTTATTTAGACATTGTACAATTATACATGGTAGATATAGTTATACATAGTAATTACATAGTTATTACTTAGTTATTAATGAGATGTACATGCCAAAAGCCCCTAATATGCTGTGCATTGCGGGCATTCTTAGGACTACTTAATTCTAGACTACATGGTAAAAAGTTATGGTTGATAATTTATAAAATAAGTAAAGTTGCATATCTATGTTATAAAGTTTGAAGATAAGTTGAACATATCAATTAATTGTAGCAATGCAAATAATTGAGTGAGATAACAATTTAGAACAATTAATTGCATTGCAGTTAGTTTACATGGTCATTATAATGTAAGTGTTGTGGAAATAATTAGCTAAGTATGTAATATTAATAACAGGTTTTACATTCAATTGATTAGTCAGGTTTTTACGTTTGATTATTCTACTTTGCTGGGAATGTTTGATATTGAGCAATTAGCTTTGGGTGAGAAGGTGGTTTTTTAGCATCGTTTTGAATTGGGGTACAGGTAGGGTTTCTTTGGCAATGACAGGTAATAAATTCCAAATTTTTGCGCCTTTTATATGCATTGAGTTTTTACATAGTGTTAGATGGACACGGGGAACATCGAGGAGTGATCTGTGTCTAGTGTTATGGACATGTGTCCTGTTAAAATTGGTAAGGAGAAGTTTGAGTGGTGGGTTAATATTTGCATAGAGTGTTCTATGTATGTAATAGGCACAGTAAAAAGTATGGATGTCTTGTATGTTGAGTAAGTTTAGGTTTTTGAATATTGGTGGAGTATGTTGCCTGGAGTGAGAATTTGTTATCATTCTAACTGCTGCCTTTTGTTGTGTTATTAGTGGTCTGAGATGAGTTATTGATGTAGAGCCCCATGCGCAGATTCCATAGGTCAGGTAGGGGTAAATGAGTGAGTGATATAGGGTAAGGAGAGCTGGTTGTGGAACATAGTACCGTATCTTGGATAGTATTCCCACGGTCTTTGAGACTTTCTTGGAGATTTGTTGTATATGAGTCTGAAATTTGAGGCCACTGTCAAGATGGATTCCTAAGAATTTTCCCTCTGTGAGTTTTGTGATAGGGGACCCGTTTCTCATTATGTTAAGTGGTGCGTTTGTAGCTCTGTTCCCAAACTGGATAAAATAGGTTTTATCAATATTGAGAGTAAGTTTGTTGGTCATCATCCAGGTAGATATTTTCTGCAATTCAGTATTTGCAGTGTTGGCTAGTGTGTCTGGGCTTGGGTGAGAGATAACGTATGTAGTGGCATCTGCAAAAAGTATGGGTTTGAGTAGTCGAGATGCATTTGGTAGGTCGTTAATGTAAATGAGAAAGAGTAGTGGGCCAAGAACACTTCCCTGTGGGACACCTACATTAATAGTTTGCGCGGTGGAGCTAGCTCCATTTGTGTACACATATTGGTTTCTGTTGCTAAGGTATGATTTTAGGTAGTTTAGGGAGTGTCCTCTTATACCATAGTGTGATAATTTTAAGTGTAACATATCATGGTCAACTGTATCAAAAGCTTTACGTAAATCAATGAAGATTCCCACTGGGATTTCTTTTTTCTCAAGGGCGGTGTAAATTATTTCTAACATGTGTATAATGGCATCATTTGTATTTTTATTAGGCCTGAATCCAAATTGACAGTGGTTGAGTACGTTGTTGGAGGTGAGGTAGGAATATATTTGTCTATGAATTAATTTTTCAAAGATTTTGGAGAGAAGGGGTAAGTTAGATATCGGCCTGTAGTTATTCAGGTCTGCTTGATCTCCTCCCTTATGTATTGGGGTGACCCTCGCTATTTTGAGTATTGATGGGAAGGTAGAGGATTCAATGGATTTGTTAAAGAGTGTTGCAATAATTGGTGAGAGAACTTGAGAGGCTTTTTTGTATATATAAGGTGGTAAGTTATTTAGGTCACCTGCTTTGTTTTTTAATGTGTTGATTATAAGTGAAACTTCTATTGGGTTGGTTGGGGCTAGGAATAGTGTGTTCGGATAGGTGCCAGTGAGATAGTCGTTAGGTGGAGTATTTGAACTTGGAATTTTGCTTGCCAGCTTTTTACCTATGGTGGAGAAGAAATCATTGAGTTTGTTTGCTGTTTCAATAGGTGGGAGTAGGGGTTCATCTGGTTTTGTTAGCTTGATTGTTCTGTTTGTGGATATCTTTTTTGTTCTTAGAATTTCAGATAGGGTTTTGCAGGTCTTTTTTTTATCACTTTTTAAATTATGTAGTCTGTTCTCATAGTACAATTTTTTTGACCTTCTTATCAGACTCGGTAGGTTTGATGAGTAGCGTTTTGTTTGTTCTCTTGTTATTTGTCCCATTCTGTACTGTTTTTCATATAGGTGCTTTATATTTATGGATTTGAGTATGCTGGGGGTTAGCCAGGGACTATTTAATCTTTTAGTTGTGATTTGTTTAGTTTTTTTAGGGCAGTGCTTATTATAGAGGTATTGGGTCTTTTTAAGAAAATTATTAATACATAAGTCAGTATCTGGGAAGTTGTCTATTTCTGTTTGCCAGTCAATGTTTGTCATAGCTGTTATAAAACTATTTATAGCTGTCTCATTATGTAGTTTGAAGGTAACTTTAGTAGTTTCTAGTGGTAATTTTCCGAGATTTGTTATGAGAAAGGTTGGGTAGTGGTCAGTGGTATTGTCTGTGATTATGCCTGATTTTAATGGGGAAATGGTGTTAGTCCAGATATGGTCTAATAGAGAGGCACAGGTCTCAGAGATTCTCGTAGGTTTTGTTATTGTCGGGAGCAGCAAGCAGTTGCTCATAGTGTTTGTGAATTCAGTTACTAGTGGGTCCTGGTCTTGTAGGAGGTTTATATTGAAGTCTCCTGTGAGGATTAAGTGGTCTTTGTTCATGTGTGCATCAGTAATCATACTTCCTAATTTTTCACTAAATTGCTGAATGTTTGACTGTGGTAATCTATAGATGTTTATAACTGTGAGAGGTTAGGGTGTGTAGGAGAGAGGGAGATTATTTCCCGGTAAAAGTAGGTCTTAGACAGGGATGTGTAATGTCACCATGGTTGTTTAATATATTTATAGATGGGGTTGTAAAAGAAGTAAATGCTAGGGTGTTGGGGAGAGGGGTGGGATTAAATTATGGAGAATTAAATGCAAAATGGGAGTTGACACAGTTACTTTTTGCTGATGATACTGTGCTTATGGGAGATTCTAAAGAAAAGTTGCAAAGGTTAGTGGACGAGTTTGGGAGTGTGTGTAAAGGTAGAAAGTTAAAAGTGAACATAGATAAGAGTAAGGTGATGAGGGTATCAAACGATTTAAATAAAGAAAAATTGGATATCACATTGGAGAGAGGGATTATGGAAGAAGTAAATGTTTTCAGATATTTGGGAGTTGACGTGTCAGCGGATGGGTTTATGAAGGATGAGGTTAACCATAGAATTGATGAAGGAAAAAGGTGAGTGGTGCATTGAGGTATCTGTGGAGACAAAAACGTTATCCATGGAGGCAAAGAAGGGAATGTACGAAAGTATAGTGGTACCAACACTCTTATATGGGTGTGAAGCATGGGTTGCAAATGCTGCAGCGAGGAGGAGGCTGGAAGCAGTGGAGATGTCCTGTCTAAGGGCAATGTGTGTGTAAATATTATGCAGAAAATTCGAATGTGGAAATTAGGAGAAGGTGTGGAGTTACTAAAAGTATTTGTCAGAGGGCTGAAGAAGGGTTGTTGAGGTGGTTTGGTCATTTAGAGAGAATGGATCAAAGTAGAATGACTTGGAGAGCGTATAAATCTGTAGGAGAAGGAAGGCGGGGTAGGGGTCGTCCTAGAAAAGGTTGGAGGGAAGGGGTAAAGGAGGTTTTGTGGGCGAGGGGCTTGGACTTCCAGCAAGCATGTGTGAGCGTGTTAGATAGGAGTGAATGGACACGAATGGTTTTTGGGACATGACGATCTGTTGGAGTGTGAGCAGGGTAACATTTTGTGAAGGGATTCAGGGAAACCAGTTAATTGATTTAGTTGGACTTGAGTCCTGGAAATGGGAAGTACAATGCCTGCACTTTAAAGGAGGAGTCTGAGATAGTGACAGCTGGGAGGGACTTTTCTCAGCTGTCGTATCTGAGCTCCTCTGCAAAGACAGTGATTATGTATGAGTGTGGTGAAAGTGTTGAATGATGATGAAAGTATTTTCTTTTTGGGGATTTTCTTTCTTTTTGGGTCACCCTGCCTCGGTGGGAGACGGCTGACTTGTTGAAAAAAAAAAAAAAACTGTGAGAGGTTTTTGTAGATATTTGGATTTAAATTTAGCTATTATATATTCTCCATGTTTATCTCTTGTGCATGTATTGTTAATACATTCAAGCTGGTCTGAGTAGAACATAGCTGTGCCACCTCCTTGTTGGTCTGGCCGACAATTGTGTATGGCTGTGTAGCCAGGAATGGCATAGATATCTGTAGTATGAGGCTTTAACCATGTTTCAGTGAGAGCAATGATGGACATGCATAGATATCTGTAGTATGAGGCTTTAACCATGTTTCAGTGAGAGCAATGATGGATCTATTCAAGAAATTAATCTTGTTTGCCTGAACTCTCATCAAAAG
>WNWK01031977.1:0-22269 GCA_009830355.1 Cherax destructor
CCCCTTGGAAGTTCCTGCTGTCTGTGTCTGTTCTATTCCTTCACTTTTGCGCTGAAGCCCAACTACCTACGGCGGCTTCTCGCTCTTTCTTTCTAGACCATTTCCGTTCTCATTCTCATGCCATCACAGTATACACCGATGGTTCAAAGTCATCTGACGGCGTCGGATTTGCAGCAGTGTTTCTGGACAGTGTCGTACAAGGGCATCTATTACCCTCAGATAGCATATTTACGGCTGAATTGTATACCATTCTTGTGGCACTTATCCATATTGCATCTATGTCTGTGTCACCATTTGTGGTCGTTTCAGACTCCCTTAGTGTTTTACAGACTATCCGTAAAATTGATACACCTCACCCCCTAGTTCTTCGTATCCACCTTTGGTTACACCATATCTTTAGCAAGCATAAAGATATTGTCTTTTGTTGGGTCCCTGGTCATGTTGACGTACAGGGCAATAAACAGGCAGACACTGCTGCGCGGTCAGCAGTACATTACCTTCCAGTTTCATATGTATAGAGGTGTTCCTTTCACAGACTATTTTGTGGTCATTGCTACCCACCTTCGCACCCGTTGGCAACAACGCTGGTCTGACCTGCTGAATAACAAACTTCATTCTATTAAACCGGTTATAGGTTTCTGGCCTTCTTCTTGTCACCAATGTCGAGGTTGGGAGACTACACTCTCCCGTCTTCGCATCGGCCACACTTGTCTTACTCACGGGTGTCTCATGGAGAGGCTCCCTGCCCCTCTCTGTGAGCATTGTCAGGTTCCAGTGTCTGTTCGACATATTCTGTTGGACTGCCCACTCTATCAACGAGCACGCAGAATTTACCTCCAACGGTGTCTTCGCTCTGCGGCCCTTTCTTTACCTTCCCTTCTTCAGATGGACCCTCCTTTAATCCTGACTCTTGTTGACTTTTTGACAGAAACTGACTTACTACACAAACTCTGAAGATTATACCTCTAGCACCTCCCTCAGTCCCTTCTACCTTGATCTCTTGCTACCCTCTATCCCTGCACTATCTACCATCCTGCTGCACTCCATACCCTACTAATCATCCATCTCCCTCTTACAACCCATTCTCCCTGCATCCTGCAATAACCTGCAGCGCTGTATAACCCCTGTGGTTTAGCGCTTCTATTTGATTATAATAATAATAATTGTCCTCCCTGCCAGTAAGCGAAGACGTTATCCTTGAAATATAGTTTGTTTAACATTTGACTGTAGTGAACTTCCACCCTCAGTCTACATTGCACGTCACTGGTTACAAGTTCGAAAGGTAACCCCTACACCACAATGGTGTAGAAACTGCTGGCGTTTTGGTCATCCAGCGAAATATTGCAGGTCCATGGCCAAATGCCCAGTCTGTAGTGCCGACAACCATGCCAGTCCTTGTAATCTACCTCCCTCTTGCCTTAACTGTCATGATATGCATCCATCATACTCTCGCTGTTGTCAGGTTTACCTGAATGAGCGGGAAATCCGTTGTCTCAAAGAGGCAGAAGGCTTCTCATATGCTATGGCCATCTCTCATCTAAGTCTTCAAAAGAGACTTCTCTGTATTTCCTATTTTTGCATTGCTAAACGTCCCCCAACTTCCATGGCTTCCTCTGTGGTCGCCCCATCCTCAGTCACCCCTGTCTCAAATCCTTTTGCTGTTCTTGGCTCTGAGGTCCCTACCTCGGCATCCCATACTGTCCACACCCCTTCCTGTACTCACTTGCACAGTTCTGTGTCTACACGCCCTTGTCCACCACCCAATCCTCACCACCCCCCTTCTTCTCATAAGTCCGGCAAAAAATCCCCATTGCCGGGTTCTTCACCTCCAACAAACCCCTGTGGTTTAGCGCTTCTATTTGATTATAATAATAATAATAATTCACCTCCGACTAGTTCTATAATGAGTGTGGAGGTTCATCCTCCTTGTTCAATATCTTAATCCCCCATCCCCTCCCAAGTTTCTTCCTTGATTGCGTCGTCCCCCCCAGGTTGCTTCCACTCTTGTCCTCTCCCAAGCTCCTTCGACAGTCTTCTCTTCCATCTCCTCGCCCTCTACTTTCGTACCGTCTATAGTCTCCCAGATTGTTGCTCACCCCCCTCCTTTCATCTCTAATGTGGTCCCACATCCTGCATCTTTGACTTCCGAAACACTGGAAGCTATCACAAGATTTATTGCAGAGACTGAGCCGTTGATGGACACTGCTCCACCTCTGGTTCCTCCTCCTCTCTCTTCTCCGTCTACACCCCTCCTTCCTTCACAGCGTCCCACTCCTTCTTAGATTACAGATCTTCCGCTGCCTCCACACGTGGACTTTTCTAACCCTAGTCCATAGATACCTCTAACTTCGACTTGTATCTTTCTCTTCGTAAATCATGGCTTATTTGCAGTGGAATATCCGAGGCCTCAGGGGTAGCTGAGGTGAGCTTCAGGTGTTGCTCTCCCAGTTTTTCCCTGTTGGGGTCTGTTTCCATGAACCCAAAATACAATCCACTGTTATCCGTCCCTTTTCGGGATATGATTTATATTCATCGGATCCTTTTTCCGATGGAACCTTTAACGAAAGTGTTCTTCTTATACGTACTGGTATTCCATACCATCAGCTCTATGTTCATTCTTCTCTACATTACACCGCAGCCCGTATCCACTTGAATAAGTGGTATACACTCTGTTCTTTATATCTCCCCCTCTCGGGCATTGTCTATCCCAGATGTTGATTTTCTGGTTTCTTCCTTACTGCCACCCATTCTGTTACTTGGCGATTTTACCACACACTATTTTCTTTGGGGGGAGGGGGGTCGTACTCTGACTCCTGTGGCATTCAGTTGTAGGCATTTCTTGCTTCTCTCCCTCTCCATGTTTTAAATACGGGTACTCCCACCCATTTTGATCCTCGAAAGCCCAACTACCTACGGCTGCTTCTCGCTCTTTTTTTCTAGACCACTTCCATTCTCATTCCCATGCCATTGCAGTGTACACTGATGGTTCAAAGTCATCTGACAGTGTCGGATTTGCAGCATCTATTACCCTCGGCTAGCATATTTACGGCTGAATTGTATGCCAGTCTTGTGGCACTTATCCATATTGCATCTATGCCTGTGTCACCATTTGTGGTCGTTTCAGACTCCCTTAGTGCTTTACAGGCTATCTGTAAAATTGATACACCTCACCCCCTAGTTCTTCGTATCCAACTTTGGTTACACCTTATCTCTAGCAAGCACAAAGATATTGTTTTTTGTTGGGTCCCTGGTCATGTTGACGTACAGGGCAATGAACAGGCAGACACTGCTCCGCGGTCAGCAGTACATGACCTTCCAGTTTCATATAGAGGTGTTCCATTCACGGACTATTTTGCAGTCATTGCTTCGCACCCATTGGCAACAACGCTGGTCTGACCTGCTGAATAACAAACTGAGTATAGGTTTCTGGCCTTCTTGTCACCAATGTCGAGGTTGGGAGACTACACTCTCCCGTCTTTGCATCGGCCACACTAATCTTACTCACAGGTATCTCATGGAGAGGCTCCCTGTCCCTCTCTGTGAGCATTGTCAGGTTCCAGTGTCTGTTTGCCATATTCTGTTGGACTGCCCACTCTATCAACGAGCACGCAGAATTTCCTCCAACGTCGTCTTCGCTCTGCGGCCCTTTCTTTACCTTCCCTTTTTGTAGATGGGCCTTCCTTTAATCCTGACTCATTAACTTTTTGACAGCAACTGACTTACTACACAAACTCTGAAGTTTATGCCTCTAACACTCCCCTCAGTCCCTTCTACCTCAATCTCTTGCTATACTCTATCCTTGCACTATCCACTACCCTGCTACACTCCATACCCTACTAATCATCCCTCTCCCTCTTACAATCCATTCTTCCTGCATCCTACTTTACCCTGCGGCGCTGTATGACCCCTGTGGTTTGGCGCTTTCTTTTGATTATAATAATAATAATAATTACCCCCTATATCCCCTTCCCTATCCCATCCTCCCCTTTCCTCCCCCAACCCTTCCTTTTCCCCATCCTGTTTGTAGCCTCTGAGGTCCTCTCCTCTGGCATTACAGTTTCTAGGTAGGGGGAAGTGTGCCAGGGTTCATCCCACTCCGTGGGGTCCCTTGGGAGTGTTGTAGTTTGCCAGTGGAATCTGGTTCATATGGAGGTGCCCTGCTCCCTTCCTGGATTTCCAGGAGGTGGGGCGGGGTGTCCTGCAGGTGACTGGTGTATCTCAGGAGGCTGCCTGTCGGTTCTGGGAGGTGGCAGCCGAGTGAGGTATGCTTTGTGGCGGGTATCCGGCTGCCCTCTCTTTTGTCCACCGAGGTGGCTCAGTGTATGTGATGTTTTTATCCCGGAGCACTGGTTTACTGCCGTGAGGGGTAGGGTATGGCACAGGTTCCATGCTGCATCTGCGCCGCTGGCGGTTTCGAGGTCCTTTTGGATGAGGGGAGGAACTTACAGCCCTTTCATGCCTTCAAGTAACTGTCCCTCTGCTGTCCCTTTTTTTATCATTCCTTTCTTTTTTTTTCTTAAAATAACAATAAGAAAGAAGTGCCAACATCATGGAATCTTCATTCCATGACCCCCCCCCCTCCTCCTCCCAGGCCCCTTTTTGTTGAAGCATCCTGTTCTGACCCAGCTTTGTTATTGGACCATTCTTCAGACTTTTTCCCATACCCCTGTACCTTCTGCTGGTGACGCTTCATCACCTGCTCCAAGTGCTGAGGCTCCACCTGTTTCTTCTAATGCAACGGTTTTTGGATCGCCCACCTGCCTCAGGTCGGGCTGCCCATGGTCCTACACCTAAACGTTTGACCATTTGCTGACGATAGTCCTTCGATTTCTGCTCACTCCACCCAGAAACAACGTACATGACATCCACTTCCTTTACACACCATGTATACAAGTACACAGTGAACCAAATTCTTTTCCTTGCAACCGACATCTCCAACTGATTATATTTCAGACCACAGTATTGGTAAAGTTCTTTTACGACATGTTGGCCCAAATATCTCCTTTCATGCTCTTCAGAGCAGTGCATGCATTATTGTTACAGTTCAGAATGTGGGCCAAGCAGTGGTACGGTGGTCTTACTGCATACCATTGTACAGTGTTGTTTTTTGTCTAGATTTTCCATTTAGAGCAATCGGCCCTTAAGGACCTAACGATTCTCAAAGTGGATACCTATATCCTGCCTGCTCGCGGGCGGAGGCACTTTTCATGTAACATTGCCTGCTTAACCTTTAACTGTCATGAACTCCCGTCCTCCGTTTACATTGTAGGACATCTCCTAAGGGTCCATAAAGTGGTCCCTACGCCCAACAGTGTCGAAATTGTTGGCACTTCGGACATCCAGCTAAATACTGCAGGTCTGCGGCAGAGTGCCCGGTCTGCGATGCTGTGGATCATGCCGATACATCTTGCAGTCTTCCCCCACTTCTCTTAATTGCGATGAAACTCAACCTTCTTTTTCCCAACGATGTCAGGTCTATCAATGAACATGAAATCCGTTGTTTTAAGGAGAGCAAAGGCCTTATTTATGCTATGGCTGTCTCCCGGCTCTGCCTTCAGGGGAATCTTCCTCATGTTCCTTATTCTCGAGTAACTAGGAGACCTTGAACCTTGACGGTACCCCTGCCTACCAGCTCCTCTGGTGCCGTATCCTCTGGGGTCACCCCCATCTCTAATTCTTTTGCGGTTTTACCCTCTGAAACTCCCACCTCCTTACCTCTTCCTACCTCTACTTCATCTCACCCACTAGTTTCTCAGTCTGCGAGGCCTCGCATGCCTGCACCTTCTTCGCGCCTATCACCTGCGAAGTTGAACCTGTCAGTTCTCCTTTTCAACCTTGGTGCCTAGTTCTCGCCCCCTTTCTAACTCTCACACGAAGGTGGAGGTTCACACCCTCCCTCATGTGGTCCCCTCTTCTCCTGTTTCCCCCAGATTTTTTCCCCAGCCTCCTTCCTCTCCTGTTCCACCATATGTCTCTTCTCTCCCCACCGGCGCATCTCTCCAGGTTCATACTCCCCTCCCCACTCAGACCTCTTTGGTTCCATCCATAGTCTTCCCTATCTCTACTTGCTCTCCCTCACCTGTCTCTGAAGTCATGGTATCAGTATCTTCCTTGTCCGCTGAAGCACTTGATGCTATCTCTGACTATATTGCAGAGACGAAACCCTCAATGTACACCGTTGTGTTTCCCTATGCTCCTTATTTTTCACAACCCTCGCAGCAATCTTTTGCTACATAGCATTCCGATTCCTCCTTACTCCCTTTCCAGTGCCTCCACACATTGACTTAAATGACCCTACTAGCCCGTAATTGTATCGCTTCTCATTGTTAGCATACCAATGTTTGTGAATAATGACTTATTTACAATGGAGTATTCGTGGCCTCGGGTAATCAGGGAGAGCTTCAGGTGTTGCTCTCCAAGTATGTGTTGGGTCACAAGAGCCTAAAGTTCGTTCAGCTGTTATCCGTCCCATCTCGGTCTATGTGCTGTTGCATTCTTCTGATCCCTTTCCTGATGAAACTTTTAATGAGAGTGCGCATTGGTATACCGTTTTAACAGGTCTTTGTTTGTTCTCTGCTGCATTATACTGCAGCCCGTATTTATTTGCACAGGTAGTATACAGTTTGCTCTCTTCATCTTTCCCCTTCCCATGCATTCTGTATCTCAGATGTTGCATTCTTAATCTCTGCCCATCGTGTTAGGTGATTTTAACGCTCACCATCATCTTTGGGGAGGGTCCCACTGTGATTCGTGGTGATCAGTTGGAGAGACTTCTCACTTCTCATCCTCTTCATGTTTTAAATACAGGTACTCCCACCCATTTTGACTCTCGCACTCAGTCTCTCTCGCATTGATCTTTCTATCTGTTCCTCGTCATTTGCACTTGATTACGCTTGATCTGTTCTGGATTTGCACGACAGTGATCACTTTCCTATTAGCTCCCATTGACAATTTAGACGAGCAAATTGGGACTTATACTGTCATTTTAACGTTTTTTGTGAGGACCCTTCTACGTCCTCTATTGATGAGCTGGTGCACCAGTTTTCAACATTAGTTTTGGCTGCAGCATCACGTTCTGTTCCTCAAACCTCAGGCAGGCATTCTCAAACATGCATGCCTTGGTGGTCTCCTGCGTGTGCCCGTGCAGTGCATTTGAAGCATACTGCATGGGGCCGTTATCAATATAATCGGACATCAGGTCGTCTTTTGGATTTTAAGCAGACAAGGGCAGTTGCTCACCGCATCATACGCGACGCTAAACGTACTTGTTGGCAAGACTACGTTTCTACTCTTACCTCGACTTCTCCTATGTGTGTGGTTTGGAAGAAGGTACGGAAGCTGTGTGGTAAGTACGCTAAGGACCCAACTCCCATTTTGTGGGTTCCTGGTGTTAGTGTTGTGGAACCTCTTTCCCTCGTTTCTCGCTTCTAAGTCTGCCAGAGAGCACTCACCCTTGGATTTTTCTTCTAATGGGATGGAGCCGTTTAACATACCTTTTACTTAGAGCTAGAGTCTATGCTTTCTGCTTGTCAATCATCAGCAGCTGGGTCTGATGATATTCATATCTGTATGCTACAGCATCTGCATTCTACAGCTCTTACAGTCTTTTTGTGTCTTTTTCAGTCTTGTTTGGATGCGAGGGGCTCTCCCTCCACAATGCCCCTCATGGAAGGTTCCTTGATGCTGGTGAGGGGCTCTTGATCTAGGGAATTGGATCTGTGCTCCAGATTAAACCTGAATACCTTCCACATCCTCCCACAGGTGCTGATACGGATTTAGTGCTTCCCTTGATTACAATAATAATCCAACAATGGAAATCTGCTATTGTACTACCGTTTCGCAAGCCAGCCACTTCGTGGCTTGATACTTCTCACTATTGTCCCATTGCTCTGACCAGTGTAGTCTGCAAGGTGATGGAACGATTGGTGAATAGACGTCTTATATAGTATTTGGAGACTCGTGATAGTATTTCTCCTCGCCAATATGGCTTTCGCAAGGGCTGCTTTACTTTGGACCCCTTGCTCCACTTAGATACGTATGTGCAAAATGCCTTTGTTAATAAACACTCCGTGCTGGCAGTCTTTTTTTTTACCACTTGGAGGTATAACATCTTAGCCCAGGCCCACTCCTTAGGCCTCCGTGGTAATCTACCGACCTTTGCTGTTTTTTTTATCTGAAAGACATTTTTGTGTCTGTGTTGGTGCCTCGCTTTCCTCAGACTTTGTTCAGGCCGAGGGAGTGCCACAAGATTGTGTCATTAGCACTACCCATTTTCTCTTTGCTATAAATGACCTACCTTCCGTTTTTCCATCACATATTTGGTCTTCGCTTTATGTGGATGACTGCTATAGCTTACGCAGGTGCTGACTGTCACCTAGTAGCGGCCTCCCTTCAGGATGTGATTGACTGTGTTTCCCATTGGGCCACTTCTCATGGATTTAAATTTTGTAGTGTGAAAACCCATTTCATTACCTTCACTAGATGTCCTCTTGTCCCAGATATTCCATTGTATTTGCAGGGCTCACATATCCTGGTCAAGTTTTTTGGCCTTCTATTTGATTGCCGGTTGACATGGAAACCTCACATTTCCTCTTTGAAGGCAGCTTGCATTTCCGCCATAGTCTTGTCAAAGCTGGATTATGGCGACCGAGTATTCTGCGGCTTCTCCTTCAACTCTTTCTGAGTTAGATCCCCTTCATCATCAGGGTCTATGTTTATGCCTTGGTGCCTTTCGTTCATCCCGTTGAAAGCCTCTATGCTGAGGCGAATGTTCCTTCCTTAGCTGATCGTCATGATGCTCGTTGCATTCGTTATTTTGTCAGCTCTCATGACCTCGTGTTCCTTCTACGTACAAGTTGGTCTCAGACGTTAGTAGAAGCCCGTTATTTGATCGGCGCCCCTGCTTACTCCATCCGTTTTCTCTTCGTCTTCAGTCACTCCGGTCTTCTCTCCAGTTGCCTCCTTTGTATGTTTATCTTCCTCCTTGGGAGGTTCTGATGGTTCATGTCTGTTCTTCCCTACTGCCGTGCGCTAAAGCTCTTCTACCTACGACTGCTTCTTGCTCTCTTTTTTTTTCTTGATCACTTCCTGTTGCATGCTCGTGCCGTCGTATTTTATACAGATGGTTCTAAATCTTCTGACGGTGTTGAGTTCACTGTGGTGTTCCCTGACGATGTTGTCTGGGGTCATTTGTTAGACTCGGCTGGTATTTTTACCACCGAGTTGTATGTTATCCTCATATCGCTTCTCCATATTAGATGTATGTCTCCTTCGGCGTTTGTGATCATTTCAGATTCCCTCAGCGCTTTACAGGCCATTAAACAATTTGATTCCCCTCATCCATTGGTCCTCCGTATTCAATTCTGGTTGCGCTGTGTAGCTAGCAAAAACAAAGATGTCATTTTTTGTTGGGTCTCTAGACACATTGATGTGCAAGGCAATGAACATGTGGACGCTGCTGCGCAGTCAGTGGTGCATGAAATTCCAGTTTCCTATAGAGGTACTCCGTTCAGGGATTATTTTACCGTCATCTCTGCCTGTCTTCGCGGCTGTTGGCAACAACGGTGGTCAGACATGCACTATAAATTACATTATTAAACCATTTTTGGATTTGTGGCCATCTTACCACTGTTGCCGTACTCAGGAGATTGTGCTTTCCTGTCTCCGCATCTGCCATACTCTCCATACCCATGGGTATCTCATGAAGCATCATCGAATTCCTTTCTGTGAGGTTTGCTGGGTCCCTATTTCGGTTCTTCACTTTCTCGTAGATTGTCCAGTTTAACAGCAAGCTCGCAGGATTTACCACCACCGACGATGATGCCATACCATTCTTACCTTATCTTCCCTTCTTGCAGACAGCCCTGACTTTGACTTACGATCACTTTTTGACTTTTGTCAGCAACTGCTTTACTATACGAACTTTGACATATAGCCCATAGCATCCCTTCCAGCCCTTTTTTCCCCTTACCTCTGATCCCCTCTCCACCTAGCTCTTTATAGCCTTGGCACTATTTTCTGCCCCACAGTGCTGCATGACCCTCATCAGTTTAGCGCTTTATTTGATTATAATCATAGACCCATTCTCTCATATCTAGGCCCAAATTTACCACTCACAGCTTATCTGAGCTGAGCTCATGGCTTAGTACTACGGCACTGACAGTGACCTCAAAGCCTTATGAGTCCAAGATGGGTCCTTTGAGGAGGTGAAGGGGGGCTCAATCTGAGGAATTAGGCTTCTTGTCTCCTTCAGAACAAATCTAAATAACATCTCACCCTTCCCCTCCTGTCTTTTCCATTTGGCCTTTGGGGATATTCCCCCTTGTAAATTACAGCTCCTAGGTTGTGAGAAAGGGATTGTTGTCCATCCTTCTCATATGCTCACTTAATTTTTGACTGCTGTGAGTTTCCATTCTCAGTTTATATTGTGGGATACCATCTCCAAGTCTGAGAGTTGATTCCTACACCACAAAAATGCAGAAATTGCTGGCACTTTGGCCACGCAACAAAATATTACAGGTCCATGACAGAATGCCCAGTCTGTGGTGCTGACGACCATACAAATATATTCTGCAGCCTGAATCCCTCTTGCCATAATTGTAATGAGGCTTACCCAGCTTATTCTCACCATTGCCAAGTTTACCTAAAATAACAGGAAATCTGTTGTCTCAGAGAAAGGTTTCACATACTCCATGGCAGTCTCTCATCTCCACCTCCAGGGAAGACTTCCACAGCTTTCTTATTCTAGAGTTACTAAGAGACCTCCAACCTCGGTAGTACCTACTTCCACAATCTCTATTGTCACACCTCTTTAAGGGGAGCTCCTTGTCATGGTAAAGAGGCTATTGGTCTGAGGAATTAGACCTTTTGGTCTTCCTCAGACCAAACCTAATTACCCCCCTAATCCCTCCTTCCCTATCCCATCCTCTCCATCCCTTCCTTTCCTCCTCTCCCCCTCTCCCCATCCTTCCCCTATCCCCTTTCTATTTTCAACCTTTGAGGTTCCTCCTTCAGGCATTCTGGTTCCTAGGTAGGGGGAAGGGTACCATGATCCAACCCATTCCGTTGAGGTCCTTGGTGGTGGTGTAGTTTGCCGTGGAATTTGGATTAACTGGGGGTGTCTTTCAAGTGACGGGTGTATTTCTGGAGGCTGCCTGTTTGGACCTTTCTAATTCCCCTGTACCTTCGGCTGGTGCCATTTCGTCACCAGCTACAGGTGCCGAGGTTCCACCTGAATCCTTTGATACATCTGTCCTTTGCACTTCTTTGACCATGCTTCAGGCTTCTCCCTCGACAGTGCGTCGCTTCTCGGATCGCCTGCCCATCTCAAGTCAGACAAACTCCGGTCCCACACCTAAACGACCAAGACCATTAACTGATGACATTTCTACTACTTCTCACTCTGCCCAGAAAAGACCGGCACGACAATCCCTTCCCTTACACCCTGGAAATAAATGGTATAAAATACCGACACAATGGAAAAATAAACACATAAGCAGTATAATGTGATCCTTTATTGACAACGTTTCGCCCACGCAGTGGGCTTTATCGAGTCACATACAGATCTACCTGTAGTGTCTGATATGTGGAAGATGGCTAATGTAATTCCTATTTTTAAAGCAGGGGACAAGTCACTACCGTCAAACTACCGCCCAATAAGCCTGACCTCAATTGTAGGCAAATTACTAGAGTCAATTATAGCTGATATTATTAGAAGCCATCTAGATAACCAGCTGGACCGATATGAAACAGCTGGACCGATATGAAACAGCTGGACCGATATGAAACAGCTGGACCGACTGAAACAAAATAAATCGCCGGGTCCTGATGAGCTTTTTGCAAGGGTTCTTAAAGAATGCAAAATGGAACTCTGTGAACCAATATCTAACATTTTTAATTTATCTCTTCAAACAGGTGTAGTGTCTGATATGTGGAAGATGGCTAATGTAATTCCTATTTTTAAAGCAGGGGACAAGTCACTACCGTCAAACTACCGCCCAATAAGCCTGACCTCAATTGTAGGCAAATTACTAGAGTCAATTATAGCTGATATTATTAGAAGCCATCTAGATAACCATAATTTGATTAATGATACCCAGCATGGATTCACGAGGGGCCGTTCCTGCCTATCTAATTTATTAACCTTCTTCAGTAAAGCTTTTGAGGCTGTTGATCACGATAAAGAATTCGATATTGTTTATTTAGACTTTAGTAAGGCTTTTGATAGAGTACCACACCAGAGACTGTTAAAGAAAGTGGCAGCTCATGGCATTGGGGAAAAGTGCTGTCATGGATCGAGTCATGGCTCACCAATAGGAAGCAGAGAGTGTGCATAAATGGGGTTAAATCCGAATGGGGACTTGTAACAAGTGGTGTTCCACAGGGATCAGTCTTAGGCCCATTGTTATTTATAATATATATCAATGACCTTGATGAGGGAATTACTAGTGATATGAGCAAATTCGCCGACGACACGAAGATAGGTAGGATAATTGATTCAAACATAGATGTCATAGAACTTCAGGAAGATTTAGACAAACTTAATTCGTGGTCAGAAAAGTGGCAGATGCAGTTCAATGTAGATAAATGCAAGGTTCTGAAGCTCGGAGTGTCCATAACCCAAGCACTTATAAGTTAAATAACGTAGAACTTAGCCATACAGATTGCGAGAAGGACTTGGGGTGATGGTAAGCAGCAACCTTAAACCAAGACAGCAATGCCTAAGCGTACGTAATAAGGCAAATAGATTACTGGGATTTATATCAAGAAGTGTTAGCAACAGAAGTCCAGAGGTTATATTACAGCTTTATACATCATTAGTAAGGCCTCACCTAGATTACGCAGCTCAGTTCTGGTCTCCATATTACAGAATGGACATAAATTCGTTAGAAAACATTCAGCGTAGAATGACTAAATTAATACATAGCATTAGAAATCTTCCTTACGAAGAAAGATTGAAGACCCTAAAATTACATTCACTTGTAAGACGTAGAATGAGAGGAGACATGATCGAGGTATACAAGTGGAAAATGGGTATTAACAAAGGGGATATAAATAAGGTCTTGAGGATATCTCTCCAAGAGAGAACCCGCAATAATGGATTCAAGTTAGATAAGTTTAGATTTAGAAAGGATATAGGAAAGTATTGGTTTGGAAATAGGGTAGTTGATGAGTGGAACAGTCTGCCTAGTAGGGTTATTGAAGCTAGGACCTTGGGTAGTTTCAAATTTAGGTTGGATAAATTCATGAGTGAGAGGGTTGGATTTGAGTGGGACTCGCGCATGAGTGGGTAGAATTGTCAAAGCTTATTTCTTGGGTAGCATTGAAAATTGGGTTGAGCAAATATTCTGTTAGTGGGACGGATTGTGATGGACCTGCCTAGTATGGGCCAACAGGCCTGCTGCAGTGTTCCTCCTTTCTTATGTTCTTATGTTCTTACAACTGACATCTTCTACTGACTATCTTTCAGATCATAGTATTGGCAAGGCGCTCCTATGTCATGTTGGTCATGGTACACAATGCTAGCCAAGCCCACGATCTTTCTCTCCTTACGACACGAAGATAGGTAGGATAATTGATTCAAACATAGATGTCATAGAACTTCAGGAAGATTTAGACAAACTTAATTCGTGGTCAGAAAAGTGGCAGATGCAGTTCAATGTAGATAAATGCAAGGTTCTGAAGCTCGGGAGTGTCCATAACCCAAGCACTTATAAGTTAAATAACGTAGAACTTAGCCATACTTGGGGGTGATGGTGAGCAGCAACCTTAAACCAAGACAGCAGTGCCTAAGCGTACGTAATAAGGCAAATAGATTACTGGGATTTATATCAAGAAGTGTTAGCAACAGAAGTCCAGAGGTTATATTACAGCTTTATACATCATTAGTAAGGCCTCACCTAGATTACGCAGCTCAGTTCTGGTCTCCATATTACAGAATGGACATAAATTCGTTAGAAAACATTCAGCGTAGAATGACTAAATTAATACATAGCATTAGAAATCTTCCTTACGAAGAAAGATTGAAGACCCTAAAATTACATACACTTGTAAGACGTAGAATGAGGGAGACATGATCGAGGTATACAAGTGGAAAATGGGTATTAACAAAGGGATATAAATAAGGTCTTGAGGATATCTCTCCAAGAGAGAACCCGCAATAATGGATTCAAGTTAGATAAGTTTAGATTTAGAAAGGATATAGGAAAGTATTGGTTTGGAAATAGGGTAGTTGATGAGTGGAACAGTCTGCCTAGTAGGGTTATTGAAGCTAGGACCTTGGGTAGTTTCAAATTTAGGTTGGATAAATTCATGAGTGAGAGGGGTTGGATTTGAGTGGGACTCGCGCATGAGTGGGTAGAATTGTCAAAGCTTATTTCTTGGGTAGCATTGAAAATTGGGTTGAGCAAATATTCTGTTAGTGGGACGGATTGTGAAGGACCTGCCTAGTATGGGCCAACAGGCCTGCTGCAGTGTTCCTCCTTTCTTATGTTCTTATGTTCTTATGTTACCACAGTAGATTCAAAAACACCATTCTCTCGATTCTTGTATTGGTACCGTCATTCTACCTCATGCCATTGTTCAACATAACTTCCAGATATGTGGGGACGACATTCTCGAATAACTTGAGCTTCAAGACCTCCCAATTCTCAAAGTAGACACATATATACTACCTGCCTGTAGGCAGAGACTCTACCCCTGCAATGTAGCTCGCTTAACTTTTGACCGTCATGAGCTTCCGTCCTCCGTTTATATTGCTGGACACCATCTCAAAGTCCGAGAATTGATCCCTACACCACAACAGTGGTGTAGAAGTAGCAAGACGTGCCTGAAATTTTGCATGTTTGTGAGACAGAAAAAAGACGCCAGCAATCCTACCATCATGTAAAACAATTACAGGTTTCCGTTTTACACTCACTTGGTAGGATGGTAGTACCTCCCTGGGTGGTTGCTGTCTACCAGCCTACTACCACAGGACGGTAGTACCTCCCTGGGTGGCTACTGTCATAAGAACATAAGAACATAAGAAAGGAGGAACACTGCAGCAGGCCTGTTGGCCCATACTAGGCAGGTCCTTCACAATCCGTCCCACTAACAGAATATTTGCTCAACCCAACTTTCAATGCTACCCAAGAAATAAGCTTTGACAATTCTACCCACTCATGCGCGAGTCCCACTCAAATCCAACCCCTCTCACTCATGAATTTATCCAACCTAAATCACTACCACATGACAGTAGTACCTCCCTGGGCGGTTGCTGTCTAGCAACCTACTACCACAGGATGGTAGTACCTCCCTGGGCAGATGTCTACCAACCTACTACCACAGGACGGTAGTACCTCCCTGGGCAGTTGCTGTCTAGCAACCTACTACCACAGGATGGTATAATAATAATACCACAGGATGGTAGTACCTTCCTGGGTGGTTCTCTACCAACCTACTACCACAGGACGGTAGTACCTCCCTGGGCGGTTGCTGTCTACCAACCTATTACCACAGGATGGTAGTACCTCCCTGGGTGGTTCTCTACCAACCTACTACCACAGGATGGTAGTACCTCCCTGGGTGGTTGCTGTCTACCAACCTACTACCTACAATATATATATATATATATATATATATATATATATATATATATATATATATATATATATATATATAATATATATATATATATATATATATATATATATATATATATATATATATATATATATATATATTATATATATATATATATATATATATATATAAAATATATATATATATATATATATATATATATATATATATATATATATATATATATATATAAAATAAGAACATAAGAAAGGAGGAACACTGCAGCAGGCCTGTTGGCCCATACTAGGCAGGTCCTTCACAATCCGTCCCACTAACAGAATATTTGCTCAACCCAATTTTCAATGCTACCCAAGAAATAAGCTTTGACAATTCTACCCACTCATGCGCGAGTCCCACTCAAATCCAACCCCTCTCACTCATGAATTTATCCAACCTAAATTTGAAACTACCCAAGGTCCTAGCTTCAATAACCCTACTAGGCAGACTGTTCCACTCATCAACTACCCTATTTACTAGGATCTATTAGGATCTACTAGGATCTATTTCAAGAAGTATAAGCAACAGAAGTCCAAAAGTTATTTTACAGCTCTATACATCACTAGTGAGACCTCATTTGGATTATGCAGCTCAGTTTTGGTCTCCTTACTACAGGATGGATATAGATTCATTGGAGAACATACAAAGAAGAATGACTAAAATGATTTACAGTATAAGAAATCTCCCGTATGAAGATAGACTTAGAGCATTGAATCTCCACTCGCTGGAGAGACGTAGAATGAGGGGAGATATCATCGAGGTGTACAAGTGGATGATGGGCATAAACAAAGGAGATATTAATAAAATACTGAGGATATCGAACCAAGTAAGAACGAGAAATAACGGATTTAAATTAGATAAATTTAGATTTAGAAAGGACATAGGCAAGTACTGGTTTTCGAACAGAGTTGTAGATGCGTGGAACAATCTTCCGAGTAGGGTGATAGAGGCTAGGACCTTGGGTGGCTTTAAAAAGAGATTGGACAGATATATGAGTGGGAGGGGCTGGGTTTGATTAGTGTCGTGAGTACAGGAGTAAATTCTTAGGTAGTGGTGGTTTTGATAAGGACCTGCCTTGTATGGGCCAGTAGGCCTTCTGCAGTGTTCCTCCATTCTTATGTTCTTATGTTCTTATTTCCAAACCAATACTTTAACATAAGAACATAAGAAAGGAGGAACACTGCAGCAGGCCTGTTGGCCCATACTAGGCAGGTCCTTCACAATCCGTCCCACTAACAGAATATTTGCTCAACCCAATTTTCAATGCTACCCAAGAAATAAGCTTTGACAATTCTACCCACTCATGCGCGAGTCCCACTCAAATCCAACCCCTCTCACTCATGAATTTATCCAACCTAAATTTGAAACTACCCAAGGTCCTAGCTTCAATAACCCTACTAGGCAGACTGTTCCACTCATCAACTACCCTATTTCCAAACCAATACTTTCCTATATCCTTTCTAAATCTAAACTTATCTAACTTGAATCCATTATTGCGGGTTCTCTCTTGGAGAGATATCCTCAAGACCTTATTTATATCCCTTTGTTAATACCCATTTTCCACTTGTATACCTCGATCATGTCTCCCTCATTCTACGTCTTACAAGTGAATGTAATTTTAGGGTCTTCAATCTTTCTTCGTAAGGAAGATTTCTAATGCTATGTATTAATTTAGTCATTCTACGCTGAATGTTTTCTAACGAATTTATGTCCATTCTGTAATATGGAGACCAGAACTGAGCTGCGTAATCTAGGTGAGGCCTTACTAATGATGTATAAAGCTGTAATATAACCTCTGGACTTCTGTTGCTAACACTTCTTGATATAAATCCCAGTAATCTATTTGCCTTATTACGTACGCTTAGGCATTGCTGTCTTGGTTTAAGGTTTCTGCTTACCATCACCCCCAAGTCCTTCTCGCAATCTGTATGGCTAAGTTCTACGTTATTTAACTTATAAGTGCTTGGGTTATGGACACTCCCGAGCTTCAGAACCTTGCATTTATCTACATTGAACTGCATCTGCCACTTTTCTGACCACGAATTAAGTTTGTCTAAATCTTCCTGAAGTTCTATGACATCTATGTTTGAATCAATTATCCTACCTATCTTCGTGTCGTCGGCGAATTTGCTCATATCACTAGTAATTCCCTCATCAAGGTCATTGATATATATTATAAATAACAATGGGCCTAAGACTGATCCCTGTGGAACACCACTTGTTACAAGTCCCCATTCGGATTTAACCCCATTTATGCACACTCTCTGCTTCCTATTGGTGAGCCATGACTCGATCCATGACAGCACTTTTCCCCAATGCCATGAGCTGCCACTTTCTTTAACAGTCTCTGGTGCGGTACTCTATCAAAAGCCTTACTAAAGTCTAAATAAACAATATCGAATTCTTTATCGTGATCAACAGCCTCAAAAGCTTTACTGAAGAAGGTTAATAAATTAGATAGGCAGGAACGGCCCTCGTGAATCCATGCTGGGTATCATTAATCAAATTATGGTTATCTAGATGGCTTCTAATAATATCAGCTATAATTGACTCTAGTAATTTGCCTACAATTGAGGTCAGGCTTATTGGGCGGTAGTTTGACGGTAGTGACTTGTCCCCTGCTTTAAAAATAGGAATTACATTAGCCATCTTCCACATATCAGACACTACACCTGTTTGAAGAGATAAATTAAAAATGTTAGATATTGGTTCACAGAGTTCCATTTTGCATTCCTTAAGAACCCTTGCAAAAGCTCATCAGGACCCGGCGATTTATTTTGTTTCAGTCGGTCCAGCTGTTTCATAATCATTTCGCTAGTGACTGTGATATTACATAATTTATCTTCTTCTGGGCCTCTGTAAAATTAATTACTGGGATATTATTAATGTCTTCCTGTGTGAAAACCGAGAGAAAATAATTATTAAAAATAGAGCACATATCATTCTCATTGTCAGTAAGATGCCCAAAGTTATTTTTAAGGGGACCTATCTTATCCCTAACTTTTGTTCTATAAACCTGGAAAAAACTTTTGGGTTAGTTTTGAATCCCTAGCAACTTTAATTTCATAGTCCCGTTTAGCTTTTCTTATTCCCTTTTTTAAAGTCCCTCTTAATGTCAGTATACTGATTTATAAGATGACCCTCACCTCTTTTTATGCGCCTATAAATTCCTTTCTTCTGCCCTAAAAGATATTTGAGCCTATTATTCATCCATTTTGGGTCATTTCTACTTGATCTAATTTCTTTATACGGGATAAATGTTCTTTGGGCAGCCTGTATAGTGTTAAGAAAACTGTCATATTGATACCTCTCTTCTTCACCCCAGTCCACAGTTGATAAGTGTTCTCTAAGTCCATTATAATCTGCTAAGCGAAAATCTGGGACCATTACTGAATTATCCCTACTATCATACATCCATTCAATGCTAAAGGTAATTGACTTGTGGTCGCTTGAGCCGAGTTCCTCTGTAATTTCTAAATTATTAACAAGGGTTTCTTGCTTGCCAGAACCAAGTCAAGTAGGTTATTTCCCTTGTAGGTTCTGTTACAAACTGCTTCAAAAGCAATCCTGAACTACTTCTAAAAAGTCGTTAGATTCTAAATTCCCTGTCATGAAATTCCAATCAATCTGACTAAAGTTAAAGTCCCCTACAATTACTACGTTATCGTGTCTTGTGGCCTTAACAATTTCCTCCCAAAGTAGTCTCCCTTGTTCCCTATCTAAGTTTGGAGGACGGTAAATCACTCCTAAAATCAATTTTTCACACCCCTCTGAAAATTCTATCCAGACAGACTCTGTATGTGTTAATTCAGACTTTATACCCGTTTTTATGCAACAATTTAAATGATCACGGACATAGAGTGCCACCCACCCCCTTTCCGATACTTCTGTCTACTTGGAACAATTTAAAACCCTGAATGTGACATTCGGCAGGCAAGTCCCGATTTTTCATATTAAACCATGTCTCAGTTATTGCAAAAACATCAATATTACCCGTACTTGCAACTAATCTCAACTCGTCCATCTTATTCCTAGCACTACGACTATTGGTGTAATATATATTTAGAGACCCTCCTTTCTCTTTACCCTTCCTGCTCATCTCTGTTTTCCACTATACCTATTACTGTCCTTGTCATCTAGTGTCACTAGCTTTCCACTATCCACCTTATTCTGCCTATTACTAGTTCTCCTACAACTTATAATATTACTACACTGGGACTTCTCTGTTTTCCCCCAAAACCCATACCACTAACTATTTCTAGTTTAAAGCCCTAACAGCTCCCTCCACTGCAGTTGCCAGTGCCCCACCCCAGACCTGGATAAGTGAACCCCATCCTTGGCATACATGTCATTTCTGCCATAGAAGAGGTCCCAGTTGTCAGTGAATGTTACAATGAATGTTATATATATACATATATATATATATATATATATATATATATATATATATATATATATATATATATATATATATATATATATATATATATATATATAATTTTATATATTTTATTAACACATCGGCCGTTTCCACCAAGGCAGGGTGGCCCGAAAAGAAAAACTTTCATCATCATTCACTCCATCACTGTCTTGCCAGAGGCATGCTTACACTACAGTTATAACACTGCAACATTTAACACCCCTCCTTCAGAGTGCAGACACTGTACTTCCCATCTCCAGGACTCAAGTCTGGCCTGCCGGTTTCCCTGAATCCCTTCATAAATGTTACTTTGCTTCCACTCCAACAGCGCGTCAAGTATTAAAAACCATTTGTCTTCATTCACTCCTATCTAATACGCTCATGCATGCTTGCACAAAACCTTTACCCCCTCCCTCCAACCTTTCCTAGGCTGACCCCTACCCCGCCTTCCCTCCACTACAGATTTATACGCTCAAAGTCATTCTACTTTGTTCCATCCTCTCTTCATGTCCAAACCACCTTAACAACCCCTCCTCAGCCCTCTGGATAATAGTCTTGGTAACCCCGCACCTCCTAATTTCCACACTACAAATTCCCTGCATTATATTCACACCACACATTGATCTCAGACATGTCATCTCCACTGCCTCCAGCCTTCTCCTTGTTGCAACATTCACAACCCATGTTTCACACCCATATAAGAGTGTTGGTATAACTATACTCTCATACATATCCCTCTTTGCTTTCACGGACAAAGTTCTTTGTCTCCACAGACTCCTAAGTGCACCACTTACCCTTTTACCCTCATCAATTCTATGATTCACCTCATCCTTCATAGACCCATCTGCTGACATGTCCACTCCTAAATATCTGAATACATTCACCTCCTCCATACTCTCTCCCTCCAATCTGATATCCAATCTTTCATCACCTAATCTTTTTGTTATCCTCATCACCTTACTCTTTCCCAATATTCACTTTCAATTTCCTTCTTTTACATATCCTACCAAACTCATCCACCAACCTCTGCAACTTCTCTTCAGAATCTCCCAAAAGCACAGTGTCGTCAGCAAAAAGCAGCTGTGACAACTCCCACTTTGTGTTAGATTCTTTATCTTTTAACCCCACGCCTGTTGCTAACACCTGCGCATTCACTTCTTTTACAACCTGGAGTCTACCTGGAGAGAATTCCAGGGGTCAACGCCCCCGCGGCCCGGTCCGTGACCAGGCCTCATGTTGGACCAGAGCCTGATCAACCAGGCTGTTACTGCTGGCCGCACGCAGTCCAACGTACGAACCACAGCCTGGCTGGTCAGGTACCAACTTTAGGTGCCTGTCAAGTGCCTGCTTGAAGACAGCCAGGGGTTTGTTGGTAATCCCCCTGATGTATGCTGGGAGGCAGTTGAACAATCTTAGGCCCCTGACACTTATGTGTTGTCCCTCAACGTGCTAGTGGCACCCCTGCTCTTCATTGGGGGGATGTTACATCGCCTGCTGAGTCTTTTGCTTTGGTAGGAAGTGATTTTTGTGTGCAAGTTTGGTACTAAGCCCTCGAGAATTTTCCATGTGTATATAATGATGTATCTCTCCCGCCTGCGTTCTAGAGAGTACAGGTTTAGGAACTTCAAGCGTTCCCAGTAGTTGAGGTGGTTTATCGCACTTATGCGTGCGGTGAAGGTTCTCTGCACATTTTCAAGGTCAGCAATTTCACCCGCCTTGAAAGGTGCCGTTAGTGTGCAGCAATATTCCAGCCTAGATAGAACAAGCTATCTGTAAAGTGTCAACATGAGCTTGGCATCCCTGGTTTTGAAGGTTCTCATTATCCATCCTGTCATTTTTCGAGCAGATGCAATTGCTACTTTGTTATGGTCCTTGAAGGTGAGATCCTTTGACATGATCACTCCCAGGTTTTTGACATTAGTTTTTCGCTCTATTGTGTAGTTGCAATTAGTTTTGTACTCCGAAGATATTTTAATGTCTTCACGTTTTCCGTATCTGAGTAATTGAAATTTCTCATCATTGAACTTCATATTGTTTTCTGCAGCCCATTTAAAGATTTGGTTTATGTCTGCTTGGAGTCTAGCCGTGTCTTCAACGGTGGACACTGTCATACAGATTCGGGTGTCATCTGCAAAGGAAGACACAGCACTGTGGCTTATATCCCTGTCAATATCTGATATGAGGATGAGTAATAGGATGGGAGCAAGTACTGTGCCTTGTGGAACAGAGCT
>WNWK01031978.1:0-22268 GCA_009830355.1 Cherax destructor
TAATGACAATATACTGGTATGAATGCGTGGGTGGCGTGGGTGGTGGTCGCTCCGCTTGTAAACAATAGCACACTGACGCTCCCTGGAGTGCCCGCCCAGCTGGGCCACGCGTACGTGTCCGAGACGAATATCGTAGTCTGAGCGGATCATCGTAAACTGAGCCAATATTTTGATGGAAAATGTATCGCTAACCGATTTTATTGTTAACAACGCCATTGTTAACCGAGGGTTGACTGTACATGTCTTGCCTCCTGAGAGCCAGAACGGATAAATTCCATTTCAATTAATTTAAATGAGGAAAATTGACTCTGCAAACGAGCAAATCTAGATGCGAGCAAGGTCATGGAACGGATTAAACTCATAAGTAGAGGTTCCACTGTAACTGAATTTACATTATTTCTTATGGGAAAATGGTTTTAGTTTTCACCGATTTTAGTTTCTTACGATCCCTCAGGAACGGATTAAACACGAAAACTATATGGGGAAGTTTCCCTTGGAGGCGTAGATGAGAGACTGCCATAGCATATGGGAGGCCTTCTGCCTCTTTGAGACAACGTATTTCACGCTCATTTAAGTAAACTTGGCAACAGCGAGAGTAAGATTGGTGAGCCTCATGACAATTAAGGCAACAGGGAGGTAGACTACAAGACGTATTGGAATGGTCATCGGCACCACAGACTGGGCATTCAGCCATGAACCTGCAATATTTTGCTGGACGACTAAAACGCCAGCAATTTCTACACTGCTGCGGTGTAGGGATCACCTTTCGAACTTGTAAATGGTGCCCCGCAATATATACAGAGGACAGAAACTCGCAGCAGTCAAAAGTTAAGCGAGCTACATTGCAAGGGTATCGTCTCCGCCTTTCTTTTGTTAAAAACGGGGGGGGGGGGGTTGATGTGGAGGAATAGCACCTAGGAGGCAAAAAAGAGCTGTAAATCCCCCACCGCACCCAAGAGGACCTCAGCACCGCAAGTAGTGCAGATGCAGAATGGAACCCGTGCCATACCCTACCCTTCATGCCAGTAAGCCAGCAATCTGGAATAGCAACCTCACATCCACGAGAAACCTTGGTGGACAAAAGAGAGGGCGAAGATGAATGGTTCAGAGAACCAACAAGTTGATAAATTAGACACACATGCAACACTTGGGTATCTTTATTGAGGAAACGTTTCGCCACTGTGGCGAAACGTTTCCTCAATAAAGATACCCAAGTGTTGCATATGTGTCTAATTTATCAAAAGAGAGGGCGGCCGGACACTCGCCACAAAGCATACTTCCTTTGGCCACCACCCCCTGGAATCCAACAGGCAGCCTCCAGAGATACACCCGTCACCCGAATGACACCCAAAGCCACCACCCAGGAGTCCGAAGAGGGATTGGGACACCTCCAGGTGATCTAGATTCCACGGCAAACTTCACCACCGCCAAGGACCTCAACGGAATGGGATGGACCCCGGTACCCTCGCCCCTACCTTGGAACTAGAGTGCCTGTGGGAAGAATCCCAAAGGCTAAAAATAGGAAGGGAATAAGGGAGGGATGAGGAAAGGGAAAAAGGGAGGATAGGGAAGGGTGATTGGGGAATAATTAGGTTCGGTCTGAGGAAGGAGACCAAAAGGTCTAATTCCTCAGACCAAGAGCCTCTTCACTGCACCAAGGAGCCCCCCTTGAAGAGGTAGGGTAGGTTAGAATTGTTTTTTGTAACTTTTTAGCATATTTTAAAACTGACAACATTTTGCATTAAATTTAGAGTCACTGGGGAGTTTAAGCCTTGCACGTTTTCTCTAGAAATAATAGATAGTATACTGCATTAAACATAAGCTTCTCCTCCCCTCTGGCCTTACTAAACCAAGTTTAATTAAAAAGTATTATTTTATTTACGCTTTGGGTACGGATGTAAATTTCTGGATCAACAAATAACCACATCTATAATATAAGGTCTCAGTAAAGTACACTATTTTTGGACAAATGTATGATTTTTTATAATATAATTGCCTGGCTTTCTTGAAGGTATCAAAGACGACTACCTATTTTTTCTTGCAAGTTTTTTTAAAACTACATCACGAGAAATAACACAAAGTGTCGACTTCAAGAATGTAAGTCTGGTGTTATGTCTGAGTTAAAAGTCTGGTGTTATGTCAGAGTTAAAATTCTGGTGTTATGTCAGAGTTAAAAGTCTGGTGTTATGTCAGAGTTAAAAGTCTGGTGTTATGTCAGAGTTAAAAGTCTGGTGTTATATGATAGACTGAAAGAAGAAAGAATTTTTACAATATTTATTGACAATTCAGACACACACTGTCAAACAGCATACCAGTCGTCAAGTGTCAGCTCCAGCTGACACTTGACAGTCTGTTTATATACATCCACTATTAGTATTGATACTACTACTACTATGTCAAGTGATCACACACAGCCCAGGCTGTCAGCATGTCCTGTGTGAGTTCTGGCCGACACTGTCAGCACTTCATGACTGTTAGTTCAAAATTCAAACACACTTCTAGCAGGGAAAGTAATTTTTATTAGATGTTTCACCAACAGTGTGACCTTATTACAAGATGTTTCCTCCATAGTGTGACTTTATTACAGGATGTTTCACCCACAGTGTGGTTTATTACAAGATGTTTAACTCACAGTGTGACTTTGTTACTAGATATTTCACCCACAGTATGGTTTATTACAAGATGTTTAACCCACAGTGTGACTTTATTACTAGATATTTCACCCACAGTGTGGTTTATGACAAGATGTTTCACCCACAGTGTGGTATATGACAAGATGTTTCACCCACAGTGTGGTTTATGACAAGATGTTTCACCCACAGTGTGGTTTATTACAAGATGTTTCACCCACTGGCTTTTTCCTCACTGTTGATCTTTGAACAACACATTTATCCACAGAACAATGCAACAGAACACTTTATCTCTCTGATGTATGCAGATACAGCCCCACTCCATAAAGTGGCACCAAAACAATAGCTAAGAACTATAGACCAATAGCTCTAACGTCCCACACATCAGAAAAATCTTGGAAAGAGTTCTGAAGCAGGATTGCAAACAACTTGGACTCCCAAAAATTGCACAATCCAGAGCAACATGGGTTCAGAGCAGGTCGCTCCTGCCTCTGGCAACTACTGGATCACTATGATATGGTCTTGGATGCACTGGAAGAAAAACAGAATGTAGATGTAGTATACACAGACTTTGCAAAAGCCTTTGACAATTGCGATCATGGCGCAATAGCGCACAAAATATGTGCTAAAGGGATAATTGGCAAAGTGGGGAGATGGATCTTCAACTTTCTAACCAATCAAACACAATGAGTAGTGGTCAACAGAGTTAAACCAGAAGCCGCCATAATGAAGAGCTCAGTTCCACAAGGCACGGTACTCGCCTTCATCCTGTTCCTCATCCTCATATCAGACATAAACAGAGATGTAATCCACAGCACCATGTCATCCTTTGCAGACGATACTAGGATCTGCATGAGACTGTCATCTACTGAGGACACGGTTAACCTCCAAGATGATATAAACCAAGTTTTCCAATGGGCAATGGAAAACAATATGATGTTCAATGAAGACAAATTCCAACTACTCAGTTATGGAAAACTGAAGGAGATAATAACTAGAACTGAGTATACTACAAACTCTGATCATACAATAGAGCGGAAAAATAATGCGAGGGACCTGGGAATGGTATTGTCTGAGGATCTCACTTTCAAGGATTACAACAGTGCCACTATCACAACTGCAAAGAAAATGATAGGATGGATAATGAGAACTTTCAAAACAAGAGATGCCAAGCCAATGATGATCCTTTTCAAATCACTTGTTCTCTCTAGGCTGGAATATTGTTGTACATTAACATCTCCATTCAAAGCAGGTGAAATTGCAGATCTAGAGTACAGAGAACCTTTACTGCACAAATAAGTTCTATAAAACACCTTAACTACTTGGAATGCTTGGAAGCACTTGACTTGTACTACTTGGAATGCAGATGAAAGAGATATATCATAATCTACACTTGGAAATACTAGAAGGATTGGTCCCGAATCTGCACACAGAAATCACTCCCAACGAAAGTAAAAGACTGGGCAGGTGGTGCAAAATACCCCCATTGGTACACTAAGAGAAAACACCATAAGTGTCTGGGGGCCCAAGACTGTTCAACAGCCTCCCACCATGCATAAGGGGAATTACAAATAGGCCCCTGGCTGCCTTCAAGAATGAGCTGGACAGATACTTAAGTCGGTGCCGGGCTGTGGTTTATACGCTGGATTACGTGCGGCCTGGTTGATCAGGCCCTGATCCACTGGGAGGCCTGGCCATGTAGGCGTTGATCCCTGGAATACTCTCCAGGTAGACTCCTGGGAGGCGCACTGAGAGGTGATACACACCGCAGTCTCTTGTATCATCTTCAGAGTTGACAGACACTTCAGTGAGAGGTGATACATACCAGTCTCCTGTATCATCTACAGAGTTGACAGACACTTCAGTGAGAGGTGATACATACCAGTCTCCTGTATCATCTACAAGAGTTGACAGACACTTCAGTGAGGTGATACATACCAGTCTCCTGTATCATCTACAGAGTTGACAGACACTTCAGTGAGAGGTGATACATACCAGTCTCCTGTATCATCTACAGAGTTGACAGACACTTCCAGACAACATTCAGATGAAGTATAGCATCAAATACACAACATGAATCCAGGTTGATTTATAGTGTTTATAATGGAGGTAAGTCTGGATTATTATTATGGGCATTGTAAGCCCAACATCTAGTAATAAGGTCATGGTATAATAAGTAAAACCATCTTTGTACTTGATAAAGTCCCACTGTGGTAAAAATAGTCTAATAAAAGCCCACTGTGGATAAAAATGGTGTAACAAAGGCTCACTGTGAGTAAAATGTTGTAACAAAGGCTCACTGTGGGTAAAATGTTGTAACAAAGGCTCACTGTGGGTAAAATGTTGTAACAAAGGCTCACTGTGGGTAAAATGTTGTAACAAAGGCTCACTGTGGGTAAAATGTTGTAACAAAGGCTCACTGTGGGTAAAATGTTGTAACAAAGGCTCACTGTGGGTAAAATGTTGTAACAAAGGCTCACTGTGGGTAAAATGTTGTAACAAAGGCTCACTGTGGGTAAAATGTTGTAACAAAGGCTCACTGTGGGTAATATATTGTAACAAAGTCTCACTGTGGGTAATATATTGTAACAAAGGCTCACTGTGGGTAATATATTGTAACAAAGGCTCACTGTGGGTAATATATTGTAACAAAGGCTCACTGTGGGTAATATATTGTAACAAATATCTCTTCAAACAGGTGTAGTGTCTGATATGTGGAAGATGGCTAATGTGGTTCCTATTTTTAAAGCAGGGGACGGGTCACTACCGTCAAACTACCGCCCAATAAGCCTGACCTCAATTGTAGGCGGGTTACTTGAGTCAATTGTAGCTGATATTATTAGAAGCCATCTGGATAACCATAATTTGATTGATGATACCCAGCATGGATTCACGAGGGGCCGTTCCTGCCTATCTGATTTATTGACCTTCTTCAGTAAAGCTTTTGAGGCTGTTGATCACGATAAAGAATTCGATATTGTTTATTTGGACTTTAGTGGGGCTTTTGATGGAGTACCGCACCAGAGACTGTTAAAGAAAGTGGCAGCTCGTGGCATTGGGGGGGGGTGCTGTCATGGATCGAGTCATGGCTCACCAGTGGGAAGCAGAGAGTGTGCATAAATGGGGTTAAGTCCGAATGGGGACTTGTAACGGGTGGTGTTCCGCAGGGATCAGTCTTGGGCCCGTTGTTGTTTATAATATATATCAATGGCCTTGATGAGGGAGTTGCTGGTGATATGAGCGAATTCGCCGACGACACGAAGATAGGTAGAATAATTGATTCAAACATAGATGTCATAGAACTTCAGGAAGATTTGGACAAACTTAATTCGTGGTCAGAAAAGTAGCAGATGCAGTTCAGTGTGGATAGATGCAAGGTTCTGAAGCTCGGGAGTGTCCATAACCCAAGCACTTATAAGTTAAATAACGTAGAACTTAGCCATACAGATTGCGAGAAGGACTTGGGGGTGATGGTAAGCAGCAACCTTGGACCAAGACAGCAGTGCCTAGGCGTACGTAGTGGGGCAGATAGATTACTGGGATTTATATCGGGAAGTGTTGGCGACAGAAGTCAAGAGGTTATATTGCAGCTTTATACATCATTGGTGGGGCCTCACCTGGATTGCGCTGCTCAGTTCTGGTCTCCATATTGCGGGATGGACGTGGGTTCGTTGGAAAACATTCAGCGTAGAATGACTAAATTAATACATAGCATTAGAAATCTTCCTTACGAAGAAAGATTGAAGACCCTAAAATTACATTCACTTGTAAGACGTAGAATGAGGGGAGACATGATCGAGGTATACAAGTGGAAAATGGGTATAAACAAAGGGGATATAAATAAGGTCTTGAGGATATCTCTCCAAGAGAGAACCCGCAATAATGGATTCAAGTTAGATAAGTTTAGATTTAGAAAGGATATAGGAAAGTATTGGTTTGGAAATAGGGTAGTTGATGAGTGGAACAGTCTGCCTAGTAGGGTTATTGAAGCTAGGACCTTGGGTAGTTTCAAATTTAGGTTGGATAAATTCATGAGTGAGAGGGGTTGGATTTGAGTGGGACTCGCGCATGAGTGGGTAGAATTGTCAAAGCTTATTTCTTGGGTAGCATTGAAAATTGGGTTGAGCAAATATTCTGTTAGTGGGACGGATTGTGAAGGACCTGCCTAGTATGGGCCAACAGGCCTGCTGCAGTGTTCCTCCTTTCTTATGTTCTTAAAAAAGGCTCACTGTGGGTAATATATTGTAACAAAGGCTCACTGTGGGTAATAGCCAGTACATCAAACACACAAATAATGTTTATAAAAGATAGCAAACAAAAAAAGGGT
Organism: Cherax destructor; assembly: GCA_009830355.1. Lineage (NCBI taxonomy): Eukaryota > Metazoa > Arthropoda > Malacostraca > Decapoda > Parastacidae > Cherax > Cherax destructor. The sequence goes on from WNWK01031978.1 coordinate 6,958, forward strand.
AATGTTAAAAGATACTAAAGAACAACAAAGATATTTAGAAAGTGGTGCAAACTACCTACACGAAATGTTGCAACACTTGATGTAGTCGATGAAGTTGAAGTCTGGTAAGACACCTGTCAAAAAGATGACATTATTTATACACTTCTTAAAGTAACAACAAATAATGAAATGAAGCAAAGTAAACCCTCAGTTTAACGGACTTCACCAACCACAAACTGTCCGTCATCGTTGCATCACTGCAACATAATATCATCTATCAACTACAAAGGTTAAATAAGTGATATACCTTTGAAGAGTTTAGCTACTCTCTGAGCCCGGCCATGGGCCAGGCTCGTCTGGTACTTGCCTGGTCAACCAGGCTGTTGCTGCTGGAGGCCCGCTGCTCCACATACCCATCACAGCCTGGTTGATCTGGCACCTGGTGAAGATACTTGTCCAGTTTCCTCTTGAAGGCTTCTACACTTGTTCCAGCCGTGTTTCTGATATCTTCTGGTAAGATGTTGAATAGTCTGGGACCCCGTATGTTGATGGAGACTCCTTCCTTCACCCTCCTTTCATACTTTCCCCCTCCATGCTTCCCACCTCCCTTCATACTTCCCACCTCCCTTCATACTTCCCACCTCCCTTCATACTTCTCACCTCCCTTCATACTTCCCACCTCCCTTCATGCTTCCCCCTCCCATCATGCTTCCCCCTCCCTTCACGCTTCCCCCCTCCATGCTTCCCACCTCCCTTCATGCTCTCCCCCTCCATGCTTCCCTCTCCCATCACGCTTCCCACCTCCCTTCATGCTTCCCTCTCCCATCACGCTTCCCACCTCCCTTCATGCTTCCCCCTCCCATGATGTGAATGAACTCTTAGAAGATGCTGATGAAGACAGGAGTCCAGAGGAAATGTTGGCAGAGTTCGATGTACAGATGCAAGGGAGGGAGATAACAGAAGAAGATGAAGAAGAACCTGAAGAAAAAGAGTTAACATTGCAGCAGTTACGTGAGCAGTTCCATATTATTGGTAAAGTTGCAGACTTTTTCACTGAAGAGGACCCTGACAAAGCTAGAAGCAGGGCTTTGAAACGGGGTCTAGACCAGCTGATGATGCCTTACCGTCAGCTGTATAATGTAATGCAGAATAAAAGAGCCCAGAGATCCATTACAGAATTTATGCACACTGCAATACAATCATCGACTTCAGCACCAGAACCTCTACCATCCACTTCTACCGACAACCAACAAGCATCCACCTCAGCCCAGTAGGGCCACACCATCCATATCCACTCTTCACTACCATCCACAAACATCATTACCCACAATTTAAGGTAAGAAATACTATTATTTCTATTGCATTTGTAGTCTTAAGCAGTAATAGATCACGACAATGCACTACAATTACATATCCACCTCAGCTCAGTAGGGCCACACCATCCATATCCACTCTTCACTACCATCCACAAACATCATTACCCACAATTTAAGGTAAGAAATACTATAATTTCTATTGCATTTGTAGTCTTAAGGAGTAATATATCATGACAATGAACTAAAATTACATATTTGCCTGCAATTTTTGCAAGATCTGTTGGTCTAAAAAAAATTGTTTGGCTTTTTGGGGGGCTCTAAGGAACGTAACCCTATTTTTCCCATAAGTTCTGTTAATTATTTAACACAAAATTATCTAACACGACTTTTTCAGGAACGTAACTATCGTGCTAAATGACGTTCTACTGTATGCAAGTGCATGACCTCTTATACCATAGTGGTCAAGTTTGTGGAGTAGGATGCCGTGGTTTACTGTGTCGAAAGCTTTCCTTAGGTCAATAAAAAGTCCTAATGGATATTCCTTATTTTCCAGTGCTGTGTAAAGCAGGTCTATCATTTTTTACGATTGCATCGTTAGTGCCTTTATTTTTTCTGAAGCCAGATTGGCAGGGGTTGAATATGCTTTGTGTCATTATAAACGAGTATAATCTCTTGTGCACAAGTTTCTCCAAGATTTTGGATAGCAACGGTAAGTTTGATATTGGCCTATAGTTGTTTATGTCTGTGGGGTCACCACCTTTGTGTATTGGTGTAACCCTAGCTGTTTTGAGTAGTGTTGGGAAAGTGCTAGTTTCTAGTGATTTGTTAAAAAGTAATGAAATAGCATGTGAAAGGACATGGGTGGCTCGCTTGTATAATAATGGTGGGACTTGAGACAGATTCCCTGATTTATTTTTAAGTGACTTGATTATCATGGTGACTTCAGTGGGCTCAGTAGGTGCAAGATAGGAGGAGGATGGGAAATTCCCATCTAGGTAATCACTTGCTCGGGCGTTGGTATCTGGGATTTTACTGGCAAGATTTGATCCTATGGTTGAGAAGAAGTCATTTATTTTGTTTACTTTATCAATAGGCTGTAGTGGTGTTTCATTTGATTTAGTTAGGACAATATCCCTAGTTTTTTCAGTTTGTGGGTGCCCAGAATCTGTTTGAGTGTTTTCCAGGTCTTTTTTTTATATCTCCTCTTGTTTCAGTGAATCTGCTGGAGTAGTACAATTGTTTGGCTTTTTTTATTAGTTTGGTGAGAACTGATGAATAGTGTTTAATAAAATCTTTATGTATGAAGCCCCATCTATATTGCTTTTCATATTGATGTTTCTTGTTAATGGATTTTAGTAATCTGTTTGTTAGCCATGGGCAACCTTGCCGTTTATTCGTAATCTGTTTCATTTTTATAGGACAATGTTTGTTGTATAGTCTAAGTAATTTGTTAAGAAAATTGTCTGTCCAATCATCCATACCCTTGGCGTTGGGGAATTCTATAGCCCAGTCAACCGTCTCTAGCTCTGCTGTGAAGTTATTTATTGAGGCCTCGTCATGGAGTCTAAATGAAACTTTGGTGTATTCTAAAGGTGATTTACTAATGTTTGTTAAGAGGAAGGTGGGGTAGTGGTCTGTAGTGCTGTCTGTTATTATCCCTGATTTAAGGGGGCTAGGATATTGGTCCATATATGGTCAATTATGGTTGCACTCATCTCAGTAAGCCTGGTTGGTTTAGTTATTGTTGGTATGAGAAGTGTGTTGTTCATATTGTTGATGAAATCAGTTACTGGCTGGTCATCTGGTAGGCCAAGGTTGATGTTGAAGTCTCCAGCTAAGATAAGGTGGTGCTTGTTCATTTATTTGTTTGTTATTAGCGTTCTTAGTTTATCGCTAAAATTTGGGATGTTTGTATGAGGCATCCGGTAAATGGCCCCGATTGTTATCGGAGTCTTAAGGTTTTGTGCAGTAAAATTAGGAAAAATATATTCTCCATATTCATCACTATAGCAAGTGGTGTCACAACAGAATATTTCATTAGAGTAATAGCTTCCATTGTGGCGAAGCAAAAGGAAATCAAGGAAGCTGTTGTTGCAAAAGGGGTAGATATGGTCACAAAGAGATCGAAAATACTCGAAGATGTCGAGAAGTTGTTGTTGGTGTGGATCAATGAAAAACAATTAGCAGGAGATAGTGTTATGCAGTTGATAATTTGTGAAAAGGCAAGGCAGCTGCATGACGATCTCATGAAGAAAATGCCTGGAACGAATGCTGATGTTAGTGAATTTAAGGACAGCGAAAGGCTGGTGTGAAAGATTTAAGAAGTGTAGTGGCATACACTGTGGTAAGGCATGGCAAGTTCTGACAAATGTGCGGCTGAAAAATTTGTGCAGGAATTCAAGGACTATGTAGAAGCTGAAGGATTCATCCCCAAACAAGTGTTCAATTGTGACAAAACAGGCCTCTTTTGGAAGAAAATGCCAAAGAGGACCTACATCATGCAGGAGGAAAAGGCACTCCCAGGAGACAAGCCTATGAAAGACAGGATAACTCTCATGTTCTGTGGTAATAATAGTGGGGATTTCAAAGTGGGTCCAGTGATTCTCAACCTGGTCCTAGTGGCATTAAAAAACAAAGAAGGGAAGTAACCCAGGAAAAGGACTTGCTACCTGAAGTCTTTATGGAAGGGGATTCCCCTTCCAAACAATAGTGTTACTTCATCCTCTCCCCTTCTCCCGTCTTCCATACACCAACAAGAATCTTCAATAAATGTAAGTGTTATCTTATTATTGTTTTATACTTGATGTCTCATTGTTTTCTGTATATAAATCTATATTTATTGTAAAAAAAATATTTTTTTGTTTTTAGGTGTCTGGAACGGATTAATTGGATTTACATTATTTGGGGAAAATGGTTTCGCCATTCATAAATTTCGCCTTTAGTAAGTCTCTCTGGAATGGATTAATTACGAAATTCGAGGGTCCACTGTACTTGAAAAAATAAAATGTTTAAAAATAAAAGAAAAAGTAGAAAAAAAAACAAAAAACAATTACCGTGTGACCGGCAGTTGGCAATGTTGCCGTAAGTGGTTCACTTTCTGTCAACTTCACGCCTCCATATCTCAGTAAGCATTAATCGGAAAAATTTGGGGGGGCCTATAACACTCACAAAAACATTCTCTATCATTTCATATGAAAAAAATAATTTTTTTTTTAAATATTTTTCGACCTTGAGAACGAGTTTACGATTGGGGCTCTCGACCCTGAAAGGGTTAAGCCCAATCTGAACTGTTTTTCATATTGATGTTTTTTAATCAGTGGACCTGAGAATGCTATTAGCCATGTCCCCCCCCACATCCACACCCACACAAACTCAGTAATCACCTTTTCTGCAAAGGTAATAAATTCATAAGCTAAGATACTGTCATGCAGGAGGACACAACCTGACCAACACAACTCAAGACAGAAATAATATCTGTATGCTTATCAGCATTACAGAAACAGACAGCCCACCACTGAAATGTCCACAAAGTCGCATTTTGAAAACGAGACAGCATCCGAGCCAGGACCAGCAACAGTGTGTTCGGCTGAGTCTGCCTCTGGGGCGCTGCCATGAACCATATCTGTGCAGAGATTATCATTAGTTGCTCCTGCAAAGAAACCAGGAGAGGTCGTTGGTGCTTAAACAGACATAAAATTAATTGATGTGGAAGAGAAAGAGAGCAGAGCAGACATGCAGAAAGAAATAGTAAACTATCAGAAGACTAGTTAAAAGAAACCACTGCCCTGCTACTAGTTCTCATACTCTATACCAATGTAACAAAAAATGTTTTTTTTTTTTTTTTTGAAGACCATCAATTAACCTACCTGGGGCACAACCACGGCATGGCTTGCTCAAAATTAACAGAGAAAGGCTTAGCAAAACCTCCTATTTAAAATGGGAGTACCAGAGGTGTTAGCAGCAGTTGGCTAGTAGTGAATGAAGGTAAACTAGCAAGAACACCAAGAGTTGCACACCTTCAGTCACCACTCCTGTAACAGTAGGTGACCTCTGATAACACTTCCACTGTAAGACAGCCACTAAATGAACCACCTGATGTGTCACCAGGTAGTCCCTCACAAGGGCCACCTAACAGTCCAGTCCTCTTTGGACAATGAAGACCACCTCAACACTGCACTTGGTAAGAGAACAAGGACAATAACAGACAATGACACCTTTGTGTTTAGTGTGACTTGTAAATAGTCACAAGTCAGACCGAAACATTGTCATGAGCTTCTGTGTGCAGGTTATTTGTGTAATGACCCCTTTCATAATCCCATGAGTAAATTTAAGGAATGGGGAAGAATCCCAGCTACATTAGGCAAAGCTATTAAAATACAAGCATGGTAATTTTAGGGGTCGAGGCCATAGTTGGCAGATTGGCAAAAAAATTTAGAAAAAAATAATTGGAGTCTTACAAAAAAAAAAATTAGTGAAGGCAACACGATGAATGGATAGTGTAGCACCTAACCATAGTGGATGTCTCACTAGCACTGAGTCACTGTGATGGTGAGACAATCACAATAGTGAATGTCTCATTAGCACTGATGTCACTGTGGTGGAGAGAATCACCATAGTGGATGTCTCACTAGCACTGCGTCACTGTGATAGTGAGACAATCACCATAGTGGATGTTTCACTAGCACTGAGTCACTGCGGTGGTGAGACAATCACCAGAGTGAATGTCTCACTAGCACTGAGTCACTGTGGTGGTGAGACAATCACCAGAGTGAATGTCTCACTAGCACTGAGTCACTGTGGTGGTGTTGCACAATACTTTTTTCACACTTCAAATTATACAGTTCTTCAAGAGGAACTGGTGAAGAATCCTTCCTCAGTGAATTGTGTGTCATAAGAGGCAACTAAAATGCCAGTATCAAGGGGCTAGTAACACCTTCTCCTGTATAAATTTAAAAAGAAAATAGTTTTGTTTGCTGGGTCATCTTACCTCGGTGGCAAGACCCCTGCTCACAAAACTTGCTCATAGTGTCGAAGATTTAAAAAAAAAAAAATCTTATGAAACGATAGAGAATGTTTTTCAAAAAGTAATGAAACCAAAAGTTCAAAATTTGATGAAAAACTTACGGAATTACGCAATCGTGAAGTTAGCAGTCTTGGCAATATTTACGCATTGGCGATTTCGCCCACTTTGATCCCAATTTTGGGCCAATTCCTTTATTCTACTCGACCAAACTCATAGCTATTTCACTAGAACTCCTATTATTCTATCAACTGAATACAAGAAATTGCCTATTTACCTATTTCAACTACACCAAAAAGCATTCAAAATTACTAATTTGGCCAATTTCACACAAAATTCAAGAAGGCCAATTTCAAAATAGGGTTCAGAACAAACAATGCAGACATTCCTGGCACTAAAATAACATTTTTCTCTGTTCATTAGTCATGTCTCCAGACCCCTCTTATATCACACTTGTTTTTCATTTTGAATTTTTATTCACACAAAAAAAAGATGATTTACTGTTATTCAGACTACTGCATAATTGTAATAATTGTATAAGCAATATCAGTGCATTTGTGAATGTATATTAGACCCACCAGTTGATGTGTATTGGAAGCGTGACTGTGATTTGTTTACAGTGGACCCTTGAAAATCGTCCCCCTTGAATATCGGCAAATCTGAAAATCTGCAACGTTTTTTGGCAAAATATTGGCTTGATTTTCATCCTTTGGCTTGAAAATCGACGGTCGTATGAAACCCGTCCGAGCGGCCTCCCAGCCAATGCGGGCACACAAACACCATTCAGCGTCAGTGTGCCATTGTTTACCAGCGAGTGACGATCACCTCATGCATTCATACGATACATTTCTTAATATTTGATTCGTTTTAGTGCTTGCAACTGCTAAATAAGCCACCATGGGCCCAACGAAAGCTCCTAGTGCCAGCCCTTTGGTAAAGAAAGTGAGAAACACGATTGAAGTTATGAAAGAGATCATAGAAAAATATGAAAGTGGAGTGCGTGTTGGGGAGCTCTCCAGGATGTATGGGAAGGCCCATTCAAACATCACTTCCATCTTGTCGAAGAAAATGGAAATCAAGAAGCTGATGTTGCGAAAGGGGCGAATATGCTAACGAAAAAGAGATCACAAATAATCAAAGAAGTTGTTGCTTTTGTGGATCAGACAAAAAGAGTTAGCAGGAGATAGTGTTACGCAGTCAATAATTTGCGAAAAGGCAAGGCAGTTGCATGACGATCTCGTAAAGAAAAGTCCTGGAACAAATGCTGATGTAGATGAATTCAAAGCCAGCAAAGGCTGGTTCGAAAATTTCAAGAAGCGAAGTGGCATACACAATGTTGTAAGGCATGGAGAGGCTGCAAGTTCTGACAAATGTATGGCTGAAAAATTTGTGCATGAATTCAAGGGGTACAGATAGGATGAACAATTCAAACCCCAACAAGTGTTCAATTGTGACGAAACAGGCCTCTTTTGGAAGAAAATGCCAAAGAGGACCTACATCACAAAGGAGGAAAATGCACTGCCAGGACATAAGCCTATGAAAGACAGGCTAACTCTCATGTTGTGTGGTAATGCTAATGGGGGTTTCAAAGTGAAGCCTTTACTAGTGTATCACTCTGAAAATCCCAGTGTTCAAAAAAAAACAGTGTCGCTAAGGCTAATTTGTGTGTGATGTGGAAGGCTAACAGTAAGGCATGGGTCACGAGGGAAATTTTCCTTGATTGGTTCAATGAAGTGTTTGGCCCCAGTGTGAAGAAATACTTCATGGAAAATAAATTGGATCTCAAGTGCCTCCTGGTATTGGACAATGCTCCTTCTCATCCTCGAGACTTGGAAGAGCAAATGGTGAAGGATTTTAAGTTCATCAGAGTGAAGTTCTTGCCCCCTAATACCACTCCTCTTCTCCAGCCCATGGACCAGCAGATCATTTTAAACTTCAAAAAACTTTACACCAAAGCAATGTTCCAAAGGTGCTTTGACATAACCTTAGACTCTGAATTGACCCTAAGAGAGTTCTGGAAAGATCACTTCAATATCCTCCATTGCATATGCCTTATAGGTAAGGCTTGGCAGGAAGTGACTTCCAGAACGATGAACTCTGCTTGGAGAAAATTGTGGCCAGATTGTGTCCTCGACAAAGATTTTGAAGGGTTTGAGGCTGACCCTGACATCCCTATGCCAGTTGTGGAAACTATTGTGGCATTGGGGACAATCATGGGGTTGGAGGTTAGTGGTGAGGATGTGGAAGAGTTGGTGGAGGACCACAATGAAATACTAACCACTGAAGAGCTGCTGGACCTTAACCCTTAGGGGTCAACAGGCCTTCTCGGAAACACGTTCTCAAGGTCGAAATTTTTTTTGAAAAAAAAAAAAAAAAATTTCTTATGAAATGATAGAGAATCTGTTTCCGATCATAACAACACCAAAAGTATGAAATTTGAATGGAAACTTACGGAATTATGCTCTCGCGAAGTTATCGGTCTTGAAGATGTTTACGCATCAGCGACTTCGCCCACTTTGAGCCCTATTTTTGGCCAATTCCAATGTTCCAGTCCACTAAAATCATAGCTATTACGCTAGAACTCCATTTCTTCTATCGATTGAGTACAAGATACTGCCTATTTATCAATTTCAACTACCCAAAATAGTGGTCAGAAAATGGCAATTTGGCCAATTTCACACAAATTTCAAATGATGCCAATTTCAAAATAGGGTCCAGAATAAACAAGGCAGACATTCCTGGCACTAAAATAACATCTTCTCTGTTCATTAGTCACGTATCCAGGCCCCTCTTACATTACTTTTGCTTTCCATTTTGAATTTTTATTCTCAAAAAAAAAAGAAGATTTACTGTTATGTATACAACTGCATCATTGTAAAAATGATATAAATAATATCAGCGCACTTGTGCAAGAATATTAGACTTGCCAGTTGATGTGTATTGGACACATGGTGTGATTTGTTTACTCTTGAACATCGGCTAAAATCGAACATTTTCGCTACTTTGAGCTCAATTTCAAGGTACTTGTCATTGTCAAACCAATCAAAATCATCTCTATTTCTGTAATATATCTTCCATTCTATCAAATGAGACCAAGAAAACGAGAATACATCAATAAATACCATACGAAAATAGACTGCAAAATCGCTGTTTTAAACAAAAAAAACAGTCAGAGTTTTTTTTTCTCATTATGCAGTGTGTGCTGCAGGATTTTTTTTATACTGCGCACACTGACCACACAGACCCATTCTTTCATATGTATGCCTACCAGCCATTTCCCGCTTAATTTGAAGCCGCTAGAATTTACGCATACTAGTACGGCACCGACCCCTGCTCGTAAAATGTACTTGTATGGCACCGACCCCGAAAGGGTTAATCTGCAACAACAACAGACCAGAGCTCAGGAAATTGCTTCAGAGGAGGAGGAAGGGAGAGGAAAAAAAGTTGCTTTCTTCAGAGATTAAGGAGATGTGTGCAATGTGGACTAGGATGGAAAGATTTGTGGAGGAGCATCACCCTGACAAAGCTGTTGCAGGCCGTGTATGCGACATTTTCAATGACAATGTCTTGTCTCATATTAGGGACATTTTAAAGAAATGCCAGAAACAGACCTTTCTGGACAATTATTTTGTGAGACAGGGGTCCAGTGACTCTCAACCTAGTCCTAGTGGCATTAAAAAACAAATAAGGGAAGTAACCCCGGAAAAGAACTTGGTACCTGAAGTCTTAATGGAAGGGGATTCCCCTTCCAAACACTAGCAACTCCTCCTTCCTCTTCCCTCCTTCCATCTTCCACACATCAACAACTCTTCAATAAAGGTAAGTGTCAAGTTATTACTGTTTTATACTTCATGTCTCATTGTTTTCTGTGTAGATAAATGTACATTTAAAAAAAAAAAAATTTAATACGTACTTTTGGGTGTCTGGAACAGATTAATTTGATTTACATTATTTCTTATGGGGAAAAAAGTTTTGAAAATCGTCAATTTTGAATTTCGGCAGACTCTCTGGAATGGATTATGGACAATTTTCAAGGGTCCAATGTACTTTAGAACATCATCAAAGATCAAACATTTCCGCTACTTTGAGCTCAATTTCAACCTACTTTTAGTCGGTAAACCATTCAAAATCACCTCAATTTCTGTAATATATCTTCCATTATGTCAAATTTTACCCATAATTTTAAGTCTATTATAACAGGTTCCATTATATTGAACGTCCACTGTATCTTTAAATATTGCTCCAAAATTAGTATCTACTCAAATTCATAAAAAAAATAACTAAAAGCAAAGAGATTTGGGTGTGGGAAATTAAATGAGACTATTTTGAAGAAAATCATTTTGAGGGTCAAGCGCCAAGTGAACACAAAATGGATACCGGTTGAGATTTTCAAAAGTATCTCTATCACTCTAAGCTATCATAAATTGTTTAGAGACTGACAAGTTGATGAATGAGATATTTGTGCAACACTTGGTATCTTTATTGTGAAGAAATGTTATCCCAAAACCATGACTTCATCAGTCAATAGCAAAAGACGAAGGTGTAAGGAGAGCAGCTTGAGGTATTCAGTCTCTTAGCCTGGAGTCGATGTGTTCTGTCCATCAGTCTTGATAAAAGTGCAGTATTTGCACAGAGAAGAAACTTATACAGCCTTTCCTCGCTTACATATGTACTAGTTTATCGATGACTTGGACTTATGACATGCTGTCTGTCCAGTATGCATACCTAAATACTGCCTCTCCTCACTTAGTGACGTACTCATTTAACCCTTTAACTGTCCACACGTAGATCTACGTTCATCCACTGTCCAATATTTTGAAAAAAAAAAAATTAAAATGAAGAGCGCATTTTTATAAACAGGATAGGCTAAAATTGTTTAGGCCAGTACTTACGAGATATAAGCCCGATAAGTTGGTGCTGGATGCTCACCTGACGGCAAACAACAGTCCTGTCGCTTGCAGAAGTAATGCCGATATACTTTTTCTAGTTTTATTTTAATTTATACAATTTTTATGTTCTGGTAATTACAATTTATAATAGTTCTTGTGATTTTATAGCCAATCTTTGTTCTAACACTAATATTAGGTACTGAAATAGTACTCAAATAGTCACAATGACACCAACAGGTGAACAATTTCACCTGCCTTGGTCATTTACTATTGTCTATAAATACAGTGGTACCTCGGTTAATGATGGTCCCCAAACTCGCCCTTTTATGTAAGTTTATTTTTTTAAATGCTTTTGTAAGTGTATTTTTGGGGTCTAAAAGGACTAGTCTATTTTACATTATTCCTTATGGGGATAAATTCGTTTGGTAATGGCACTTGAACAGCATTCTGGAACGAAAAAAATATCGGAACGAAAAAAATATCGTTAACCGAGGTACCACTGTATATACAAAGTATTTATAGGTCCCAGCAATGTTTTAGACATCCTGGAGTATATAAGAAACTCCTTGAAGAATGGTGTTATGACAATTGTCAGATAACTACTGATAAGGCAGTGACATTGATGAATGAATGTGTGCAAGGAACCCTTGCTTTGTTTTCACTGTCTGTATCTGTCTATCTATCTATCTGTTATCTATCTATCTATCTATCTGTTATATATCTATCTGTCTATCTATCTGTCTATCTATCTGACTATCTATCTATCTGTCTGTCTATCTATCTGTCTGTCTATCTATCTGTCTGTCTATCTATCTGTCTGTCTATCTATCTGTCTGTCTGTCTATCTATCTGTCTGTCTATCTATCTGTTTATCTATCTATCTGTCTATCTGTGTTTCTATCTATCTGTCTAGCTCGGCTTATCTGTCTTTTTTTGCCTGCCTATGTGTGCCTGGAGTATAATATGAAACTCCTTGACGAATGGTGTTATGACAAGTGTCAGATAACACTGACAGCCCAATGACATTGATGAATGAATGTGCGCAGGGAACCCTCGCTTTGTTTTCACTGTCTATCTGTCTATCTATCTGTCCATCTGTCTGTCTGTGTCTCTGTCTAGCTCTGCTTATCTGTCTTTCTGTCTGCCTGTGTGTGCCTGGAGTATATGAAACTCCTTGAAGAATGGTGTTATGACAAGTGTCAGATAACATTGACAGCCCAATGACATTGATGAATGGGAGCAGGGAACCCTCTCCTTGTTTCCACTGTCTATCTGTCTGTCTGTCTAGCTCTGCTTATCTGTCTTTCCGTCTGCCTGTGTGTGTGTCTTTCCGTCTGCCTGTGTGTGTGTGTGTCTTTCTGTCTGCTTGTCTCAGTCTGAGTGCGGCTCGTAACCCAACAGGTATTATACGCGATGCAAAGTGACAATGCGTATTACTTGCCAGTCATGCGTATTATGTCTTATATCTACAAGCATTGTATAGGACTTTGCCTGGAATTTTTGGGTTATCCTAGGTAATTTACACTATGTATAATAACTGTACTTATGTGTACATGTGAGAGAGAGAGAGAGATTACAGATATATATAGATAGACAGAGATATAGACAGATACAGAGATATAGGACAGATAGATATAGAGAGATATAGACAGAGATATAGACACAGAGACAGCCAGAGACAGCCAAAGCCAGCCTGCCGAATATATAAGAACATAAAAAAGAAGGAACACTGGCCCATGCAAGGCAGGTCCATGTCACCCCCCAGCTTAGACCAATGACCCACCTAGTCAGGTCACATCCTCTGAAGGAAGGAGCACAGCATCAGACCTAGTAGCACAAGCTAGTCAGGTCCAACTCACACCCACCCACAGCCACTCATGTATTTATCGAACCTATTTTTACTTTCCTCTTATAAGGGAAGTGTTAATGCGACATGACATCAGTGAATCCATGGTGTTTGCCACATTATTTGCTCTAGCTGGCACTTAATTGAACTAGTGCTCCCACAAGGTACTAAGTGGTCCCAGATTTTTTTAATACTGCGCACACTGAGGGCGCAGACCCATTCTCTCATGTCTAGGCGACTCAGGCCTATTGCACTAAATTTGAAGGAATGAAAAATAAAACGTAGATCTACGTTCGGAGCAGTACGAGTACAAACGTATATCTACGTTTGGACAGTTAAAGGGTTAAATAAGATTTCTTCGGATTTTTAACCCCCAGAGGGTTAGCCACCCAGGATAACCAAAGAAAGTCAGTGTGTTATCGAGGACTTTGTCTTATTTCCATTGGGGTCCTCAATCTTGTCCCCCAGGATGCAACCCACACCAGTCGACTAACAGCCAGGTACCTATTTGCTGCTAGGTGAGTGAACATGCCAACAGATGTAAGGAAACACGTCAAAATGTTTCCACCCCGCCAGGAATCAAACCCGGGCCCTCCGTGTGTGAAGCGAGAGCTTTAGCCACCAGGGCCACACCGACGTCTCTGGCTTACGACAGGCTCTCTGACCAGTATTTATACCTAGTGTTTAACCCTTTGGGGGTCCAAGGGGGGTCTCTGAAACTCGTTCTCAGGGCCCACGAATTTAAAAAAAAAAAAAAAAAATTCTTATGAAATGATAGAGAATCTTTTTCCGATCATAACGCCACAAAAATTATGAAATTTGATCGAAAACTAACGGAATTATGCTTTCGCGAAGTTAGCGGTAGCCATGACACTTACGCATCCGCGATTTCGCCCACTTTGAGCCCTATTTTCGGCACATTCCAATGTTTCAGTCTACTAAAATTATAGCTATTTCGCTAGAACTCCATTTCTTCTATCGATTGAGTACAACAAAACCGCCTATTTACCAATTTCAACTACCCAAAATAGTGGTCAGAAAATGGCAATTTGGCCAATTTCACACAAATTTCAAACGATGCCAATTTCAAAATAGGATCCATAATAAACAAGACAGACATTCCTGGCACTAAAATAACATCTTCTCTGTTCATTAGTTACGTCTCCAGGCCCCTCTTACATTACTTTTGCTTTCCATTTTGAATTTTTATTCTCACAAAAAAATAGAAGATTTATTGTTATGTATACAACTGCATCATTGTAAAAATGGTATAAATAGTATCAGAGCACTTGTGCATGAATATTAGACTTGCCAGTTGATGTGTATTGGACGCATGGTGTGATTTGTTTACTCTTGAACATCGTCAAAAATCGAACATTTTCGCTACTTTGAGCTCAATTTCAAGGTACTTATTATTGTCAAACCAATCAAAATCATCTTTATTTCTGTAATATATCTTCCATTCTATCAAATGAGAACAAGAAAACGAGAATACAACAATAAATACCATACGAAAATAGACTGCAAAGTCGCTGTTTTAAACCAAAAACACGGTCAAAGTTTTTTTTCCTCATTATGCACTGTGTGGTGCAGGAATTTTTTTATACTGCGCACACTGACCGCACAGACCCATTCTATCACATCTAGGCCTAACAGCCTGTTTCTGCTTGATTTGAGGGCGCTAGAATTTAGGCGTACTAGTACGTCAATAACCCCAGTGCGTAAGACGTACTAGTACGACCAAAACCCCGAAAGGGATATTAGAGACTATTTCCTCTATTCTGTTTTATTTCAATATAAAGTACACTACTGTATAAACATTTAAAAATATGCCAGAAATGTTATAAATGGTGCAAAAGTGACATTAACCCATTAACTGTCCAAGCGTATACATGTATATATACGTTCTCTCGCCCAGCGCTCTGAATACAGTGGACCCCCGAGTAACGTAAAAACTTCATTCCAGAAGCCTGCTAAAGTGCCATTACCGAACGAATTTACTCCCATAAGGAATAATGTCAAGTAGGTTAGTCTATTTCAGACCCCCAAAAATACACTTCCACAAGCACTTACAATATTATACTTATATAATTGTACGATTTCCGAGGTGTTCGTTACTCGGGGTCCACTGTATTTTGAAAAAAAAATCGCTTTTTTATAGAAATAAAGAGCGCATTTTTCTAAGTGTTACAGGATAAAAAAAAAAAATAAGGGTCAGTACTTACCGAGATATGAGGCCGAGAAGTTGGCACTGGATGCTC
>WNWK01031979.1:0-22268 GCA_009830355.1 Cherax destructor
AATGTCACCATGGTTGTTTAACATGTTTATAGAGAGATTGTAAAAAAGTAAATACTAGGGTGTTGGGGAGAGGGGTGGGATTAAATTAAGGGGGAATGAAATACAAATGGGAGTTGACACACTTACTTTTTGATGATGATACTGTGCTTTTGGGGGATTCTAAAGAAAAGTTGCAAAGGATAGTGGACATTTGGGAGGGCGGTAAAGGTAGAAAATTGAAAATGAACATAGATAAGAGTAAGGTAATAAGGGTATCAAAAAAATTTATATAAAGAAAAATTGGATATCACATTGGAAGGAGGGAGTATGGAAGAAGTTAATGTTTTCAGATATTTGGGAGTTGACTTTTCAGTGGATGGGTTTATGAAGGATGAGGTTAACCATAGAATTGATGAAGGAAAAAAGGTGAGTGGTGATTTGAGGTATCTGTGGAGACAAAAAAGTTATCCATGGAGGCAGAGAAGGGAATGTACAAGAGTATAGTGGTACCAACACTTAGCTGGGTTGTAAATGCTGCAGTGAGGAGGTGGCTGGAGGCAGTAGAGATGTCCTGTCTAAGGGTAAGTGTGGTGTAAATATGCAGAGAATCGTAATGTGAAGTTAGGAGGAGGTGTGGAGTTAATAAAAGTATTAGTCAGAGGCTGAAGAGGGGTTGTTGAGGTGGTTTGGTCATTTAGAGAGAATGGAGCAAAAAGTAGAATGACTTGAGCATATAAATCTGTAGGGGAAGGAAGGCGGGTAGGGGGGTCGGCCCCGAAAAGGTTGGAGGGAGGATGTAAAGGTTGTTTGTGGGAGGGGCTTGGACTTCCAGCAAGCATGTGGCGTGTTAAATAGGAGTGAATGGAGACGAATGGTTCTTGGGACCTGACGAGCTGTTGGAGGTGAGCGGGTAATATTTTGTGAAGGGATTTAGGGAAACTGGTTAGCTGGACTTAGAGTCCTGGAAATGGGAAGTACAATGTCTGCACTTTCCCCTTTCAGGGTCAGAGGCCAAATTTGAAGTGTGCACCAGGGTCCAAGAATTTTCAAAAACATTTTTGTTACTTTTTCTTATGAAATGGTAGAGAATCTTTTCTGAAGGTAATAAAACAAAAGTGAAATTTGATGGAAAATTGACGAAATTATGCTCTTGCAAATTTTGATATGTCATTGATATTTACGCATCGGGATTTTGCCGACTTTGACTCCCATTTTAGGCCAATTACATTATTCCAGTCGACCAAATTCTTAGCTATTTCGCTAGTATTGCTTCTATTCTATCGACTGAGCACAAGAAATTGCCCAGTCAACTGTTTCAACTACAAAATAAAGTAATCAGAAATTGGTAATTTAACCAATTTAACACAAAGTTCAAAATATTCCAATTTCAAAATAGGGTGCAGAATAAACAATGCAGGCATTCCTGGCACTAAACTAACATTTCCTCTGTTCATTAGTTATGTTTTCAGTCTTTACAAATGAATTCCATTTTGATTTTTTATTCACATAATGAATTTTTATTCAAACCAAAAAATGGAAGATTTACTGTTATGCAATATTGTTATACGTAATTGTATAAATAATATCACCACATTTGTGAATGTATATTAGACCCACCCGCTGGTGCGTATTAGATGTGTGAGGTCATTTGTTTACTCTTGAACATCAGCAAAAATTTAACATTTCAGCTACTTTGAGCTCAGTGTCAATCCATTTCTAGTACTAAAACCAATCAAAATCATCTCTATTTCTGTAATATATCTTCCATTCTATCAAATGATACCAAGAAATCACAAATACAGTGGTCCCTCGTGTTTCAGTCATAATCAGTTCCAGGAGCTAGACCTTAACACGAATTACTCGAAACTCGAAACCTTATTTCCCATAAGAAATATTGTAAATACAATATTCACAAAAAAATCATTTTTTATAGAATAAATACTATAGTTTTACATACACAAAACAATTATAAACTAATAAATTTATAATTAAACATTTAAAATAACATTTACTTACCTTTATTGAAGAGAGTTGCTGGCATCTGGAAGATAGGGAGGAGGACAGGGAAAGGGGTTAGTGTTTGGAAGGGGAATCCCCCTCCATAAGGACTTTAGGTAACAAGTCCCTCTCTGGGGTTACTTCCCTTCTTTTTCTTTTAATGCCACTAGGACCAGCTTGAGAGTAACTGGACCCCTGCCTCGGAAAATAACTGTCCAGAGTGCTCTGTTTCTGGCGACTCTTTTAACATTTTCCTGAAGTGGGGCAAGATTCTGTCACTGAACATGTTGCAGATGTGGCTTGCTTCAGATTGCTCAGGGTGGTGTTTTTCAACAAATATCTGCACATCAGCCCATTTGGAACAAATTTCCTTAATCTCTGAATAAGTTACTACCTCACCCTGTCCATCCTCCTCTGAATCAATTTCCTTAAATGTCGTCTGTTGCTGTTCCTGATGAAGCTCTTTCAGCTCTTCATTTGTTAGGTCTACCCTGTGCTCCTCCACCAACTCTTCCACATCCTCACCACTCACCTCCAACCCCAGGGACTTGCCCAATTCCACAATAGAGTCCACAACAGGCACAGGGTCAGGGTCATCCTCAAATCTTTCAAAATCCCTCTGTTGGACATAACCTGGCCACAATGGTCTCCAAGCAGAGTTCAAAGTCCTGGAAGTCACTCCCTCCCAAGCCTTACCTATAAGGCCTATGCAATGGATGATATTGAAGTGATCTTTCCAGAACTCTCTTAGGGTCAATGCAGTGTCTGAGGTCACATTAAAGCACTTCTGAAACACTGCTTTGGTGTACAGTTTCTTGAAGTTTGCAATGACCTGCTGGTCCATGGGCTGGATGAGGAGTAGTGTTAGGAGGCAAGAACTTCAGTGATGAAACTGAACTCATCAGAAAAATAGTCTTTCAAGTTGTGAGGATGAGCAGGAGCATTGTCCAGTAGCAGGAGGCACTTTAGTCCCAATTTCTTTTCCAGGAGGTATTTCTTCACACTAGGGCCAAACACTCCTGTGAACCATTCCACGAAAATTTCCCTAGTGACCCATGCCTTGGTGTTAGCCTGCCAGTACACACAATTTATTCTTGTTAACATTGTGTTTTGTGAAGGCTCTGGGATTTTCTGAGTTATACACCAGTAAAGGCTTCACTTTACAATCACCAATAGCGTTACCACACAACATGAGAGTTAGCCTGTCTTTCATAGGCTTGTGTCCTGGCAGTGCCTTTTCCTCCTGAGTAATAAAGGTCCTGTTGGGCATTTTCTTCCAAAATAGGCCTGTTTCATCACAATTAAACACTTGTTGGGGTTCAAATTTTTCAGTGTCTACGAACCCCCTGGAATTCCTGCACAAATTTTCAGCTGCACGTTTGAGCTGGCTGCCTCACCATGCCTCACAACAGTGTGTATGCCACTACGTTTCTTAAACCTCTCAAACCAGCCTCTGCTGACTTTAAAATCACTCGCCTCAGCACTGGTTGCAGGCATTGTCTTGACAAGATCTGCGTGCAACTGCTTTGCCTTTTCACAAATTATCACCGTGGAAATACTATCACCTGCTACCTGTTTTTCATTGATCCACACCCCCAACAACTTCTCAACCTCATCCACTGTTTTCGATCTTTGTTTCGTTAACATATCAACCCCTTTTGCAACATTAGCTTCCTTGATTTCTTTTCTCTTTGCCAGGATAGAGGTGATAGTAGATGTGTTTTTCTTGTACATCCTGGAAGCTCACTCACACATACGCCACTCATATTTTTCTACAATCTCCTTCTTCACTTTGATGGTGTTCCTCACTTTCTTTACGACAGGGGTGCCACTAGGAAGCTTCTTTGGACCCATGGTGACTTATTTCACAGTGACAATCACAAAACCACCAATAAACACATCAAATTTATTGTGAATGTTTGAAAGAGCACGCTGGGTAATGTTCTCTCAATGGTAAACAACGCTAGACTGGCGTCCTGCGCGGAGAGGCATGGAAGCGCGGGCAGGCGGACAGACCGATACACAAAAAAAACATTGACTGAAAAAAGTGCTTGAAACACAAAAAAAACATTGACCGAAAAAAGTGCTTGAAACACAAAAAAAACTATATTTGGATACACCGAAACTCGGGGTACCACTGTACAACTATAAAAAGCATATGAAAAAATACTGCAAAGTCGCTGTTTTAATCGAAAATTACGGTCTCAGTTTTTTTTCTCTCATGCACTGTGTGCTGCAGGATTTGTTTTATGTGGTGCACACTTACCATATACGTAGATGTATTCTCTCATATCTAGGCCCAAATTTACCGCTCACAGCTTATCTGACTGAGCTGAGCTCATGGCATAGAACTACGGCACGGACCCTGAAAGGGTTAAAGGAGGGGTTTGGGATATTGGCAGTTTGGAGGGACATCTGAACTGTCGTATCTGAGTGCCTCTGCAAAGACAGTGATTATGTATGAGTGATAGTAAAAGTGTTGAATGATGATGAAAGCTTTTTTTTTCTTTTTGGGTCAGTCTGCCTTTGTGGGAGATAGCCAATGTGTTAAAAAAGCAAAAAAAAAACATTTAATGCTCTGTTTTTAGACTTAATTGATAATAACTGCCAGTTCCTATAAAGATTGTGGTTCTACTCAATATTAGTGAAAACAAAGCAAAAAAAATTGCATACATGTAATATATGGAAAAAAAAGTTGAAAAATCACTATTTGCATTATAATGCTTTGAACAGCTAGACCCGAAGCTGCTATACTGAGCACCAAAAATGCCATACTTGTACCTGTATAATTATGTAAGTATTACTTGTATTTCAGTTCTGTTTTCTTTTATATTTTTTTAAACAACGGCCGTTGGCCACTGAGGCAGAATGACACTAAAACGAAGAAACAAATTTTTTTCTTTTTACATTTAGTAATTTATATAGGAGAAGGGGTTACTAGCCCCTTGCTCCCATGTTTGTTTTATTGCCATCAGAAAGATAATCTCTTCAATTTCAGAAGAATCTTTTCAAAATTTAGTGGGTCACACGATGGGTTTATATTTTTAGTCCTGCGACACTGTAATCGTTAAGTACTATCTTGAACACTAACCATCTTCCCTGATCCTCTGTGTCTGTCCTTACAACTCAGGATATTTCTCTGGGAGTGGTCTGGGATCCAATCTTTGAAGCTATGCAAGCTGTCTAATGTGTGAGGAAGTGTGGATTCCATTTGATGGATTATCTTTCTAAATAATAATAGATCATAAATTGTTGATAATGAAGATATTTATAAATTATTGTTGATAAATTGTCATAAATTATTATTGTTGTTATTGATTTATAAATTATTATTGTTGGTATTGATTTATTAAATAATTATTGTTGGTATTCATTCAGGTGATGTACTGTATATAATTATCAGTAGGTCAAAGTAAACTTAAAAACTTATCTATATCCTAACAATTTGAGTTTCACTTTTAATTCTCAAACAAACATGAGTCCTCTTACAATTTTTAATTTATTTTTTTAAATATTTAAAATTTGTTAATCTTTGATACATTATATAACTTTTATTATATTTCTTGCAGTCTCACTATTTGTAGATAAAAAGCTCCAAAATAAACTACTGAAGCAATTTTCATAATATAATTTAAAAGTAATTAGTTATCTACATTACAGTCTGAAAGCCCAAAAGTTTATTTTAGTTTTCAAGCTAATATTGTACGAGTTTTTGTAATAAAGTGTTATGGTTCTCCAGTTTTTTTTTATTCATGATATTCCTTCTTCTCCTTGCAACGAGGAGAAGGCTGGAGGCAGTGGAGATGTCATGTCTGAGGTCAATGTGTGTGTGAATATAATGCAGAGAATTGGAGTTTGGAAATTAGGAGAGGTGCGGGATTACCAAAGCATTGTCCAGAGAGCTGAGGAGGGGTTGTTGAGGTGGTTTGGACATGTAGAGAGAATGGAGCGAGACAGAGTGACTTCGAGTGTATAAATCTGTAGTGGAGGGAAGGCGGGTAGGGGTCGGCCTAGGAAAGGTTGGAGGAGGGTAAAGGAAGTTTTGTGTGCGAGGGCTTGGACTTCAGCAAGCATGTGGAGCGTATTTGATAGGAGTGAATGGAGGCATATGGTTTTAATACTTGACGTGCTGTTGGAGTGTGAGCAAAGTAACATTTATGAAGGGATTCAGAAACCGGCAGGCCGGACTTGAGTTCTGGAGATGGGAAGTACAGTGCCGGCACTCTGAAGGAGGGGTGTTAATGTTGCAGTTTTATAACTGTAGTGTAAAGCACCCTTCTGGCAAGACAGTGATGGAGTGAATGATGATGAAAGTTTTTCTTTTTCGGGCCACCCTGCCTTGGTGGGAATCGGCCGATGTGTTAATAAAAAAAAATTCCTTCTTTGGGAAGGGACTCCTGGGTTGGTGAAGGAGCTCTTGATCTAAGGAATCAAAACCCTATCTCCTCCCACAGATTGAATCTAAATATCCACTTCCCTATGCTGCATATCTTCCTCTCCATTCTTCTTCCTTACTGGGAACATTTTTCTTCCCTTGTAAAAGTCATCTCCTAGGTTCAGGGAAAATGCGATGATTGTTGGCCAGGTCTAACATGGACCTCTGTGGTGTCAAGTAGGTGAGTGCTGAATGGTCCTCTGGTGTCCTTGGATGATAGGTACAAAGTACGTACTATCAAAAAGTTCCTGGACTGATGTGAAAATAAAAATATATAGACATACATAGTAATCATCTAGTTGAAGCATTCTCGACTGAAGTACGTTCTCTCATTGTGAGGCTGTACACATTTCTTGAAATATTTCTGAAACAATTCTTTCCTAACATCTAGTGCAACCTGGGATTCTGCTTGAATCTCTCCATTGAGTGCCATTTTTATTTTCGGAAAGAAAATTCCCAGGGGGGCTAGATAATGGAAGTACATAGTGAGTGGGAGATTACTTGCAGTTTTGAGACTCTCTGACCGCGGGTTCGAACCCCACCCGTGGTATGGTTTGACTGCAGTGTTGTTTTTGGCCAAAAATGCTGGACAGACAGTGCTGCATGAGCAGGGGCATTATAATGGTTAATGAACTAATCGTTGGATGCCCACATTGCCGGATGTTTTATTCTCGCATCTTCCCTCAGATGTCTCAACCTCAATGTAAAAATTTTGGTTAGCTGTCTGCCCTGCTGGATCAAATTCCTAATAAACGAGTCCCACTTTATCAGCAAAATATTGCAATGACTTTACTTGGCGTACCTTTTTTTTTTTGGCCTGGGTGAGTTGGGGCTTTTCTATTTCTTTGTTGCCAAATGTTTCCTGAAGCATTTTGTGAGTTTCACTAGCTGTTTTACTGAGCTTGAAACAGGATTTCACTCAAACATGCTGCTCTTTCAAAGATTCTATTCTCTTACAAAAAAATCACAACACAACACAACAAAAAATTCCCATCTAACCTCAACAGAATAACCTACCTCACTGAAACACACTCCACTATACTTCACAAAGTGTACGGTACAGAGTGATATATGCTTTCGCCATATTTAACCTAAGAATTGAAAATTCAAGTCTGAGAACGTTTTGATTGTACAGAGGACCCCCGACTAATGAAAGGTTTATATAACGAAAAAATCGTGTAACGAAACCTTTTTTCGTTCTCGTGTAGTGAAAATTGGCTCGTGTATCGAAACCTATTAGACCTGTCCGCCTGCTCCGAGCCTGCCCTGCGCCTTCGCAGGACGCCAGTGAAGCGTTCTTTACCATTGAGAGAACATTACCCAGCGCGGTCTTTCAAACATTCACAATAAATTTGTTGTCTTTTTTGGTGGTTTAGTGATTGTCACTGTGAAATAAGTCACCATGGGTCCAAAGAAGCTTCCTAGTGGCACCACAGTGGTAGCGTTCATGCCGGGAGTGTAGCATTCATGCCGGGAGTGTAGCATTCATGCCGGGAGTGTAGCATTCATGCCGGGAGTGTAGCATTCATGCCGGGAGTGTAGCATTCATGCCGGGAGTGTAGCATTCATGCCGGGAGTGTAGCATTCATGCCGGAGTGTAGCATTCATGCCGGGAGTGTAGCATTCATGCGGAGTGTAGCATTCATGCCGGAGTGTAGCATTCATGCGGGAGTGTAGCATTCATGCCGGGAGTGTAGCATTCATGCGGGAGTGTAGCATTCATGCCGGGAGTGTAGCATTCATGCCGGGAGTGTAGCATTCATGCCGGGAGTGTAGCATTCATGCCGGGAGTGTAGCATTCATGCCGGGAGTGTAGCATTCATGCAGGGAGTGTTAGCATTCATGCAGGAGTGTAGCATTCATGCAGGGAGTGTAGCATTCATGCAGGGAGTGAGCATTCATGCAGGGAGTGTAGCATTCATGCAGGGAGTGTAGCATTCATGCAGAGTGTAGCATTCATGCAGGAGTGTAGCATTCATGCAGGGAGTGTAGCATTCATGCAGGGAGTGTAGCATTCATGCAGGGAGTGTAGCATTCATGCGGGGAGTGTAGCATTCATGCAGGAGTGTAGCATTCATGCAGGAGTGTAGCATTCATGCAGGAGTGTAGCATTCATGCAGGGAGTGTAGCATTCATGCAGGGAGTGCAGCATTCATGCAGGGAGTGTAGCATTCATGCAGGGAGTGAAAGCATTCATGCAGGGAGTGTAGCATTCATGCGGGAGTGTAGCATTCATGCAGGGAGTGTAGCATTCATGCAGGAGTGTAGCATTCATGCAGGGAGTGTAGCATTCATGCAGGGAGTGTAGCATTCATGCAGGGAGTGTAGCATTCATGCAGGGAGTGTAGGCATTCATGCAGGGAGTGTAGCATTCATGCAGGGAGTGTAGCATTCATGCAGGGAGTGTAGCATTCATGCAGGGAGTGTAGCATTCATGCAGGGAGTGTAGCATTCATGCAGGAGTGTAGCATTCATGCAGGGAGTGTAGCATTCATGCAGGAGTGTAGCATTCATGCAGGGAGTGTAGCATTCATGCAGGGGTGTAGCATCATGCAGGGAGTGTACATTCATGCAGGGAGTGTAGCATTCATGCAGGGAGTGTGATTCATGCAGGGAGTGTAGCATTCATGCGGGAGTGTAGCATTCATGCAGGGAGTGTAGCATTCATGCAGGAGTGTAGCATTCATGGGAGTGTAGCATTCATGCAGGGAGTGTAGCATTCATGCAGGAGTGTAGCATTCATGCAGGGAGTGTAGCATTCATGCAGGGAGTGTAGCATTCATGCAGGGAGTGTAGCATTCATGCAGGAGTGTAGCATTCATGCAGGGAGTGTAGCATTCATGCAGGGAGTGTAGCATTCATGCGGGGAGTGTAGCATTCATGCAGGGAGTGTAGCATTCATGCAGGGAGTTTTTAGCATTCATGCAGGGAGTGTAGCATTCATGCAGGGAGTGTAGCATTCATGCAGGGTGTAGCATTCATGCAGGAGTGTAGCATTCATGCAGGGAGTGCTAGCATTCATGCAGGGAGTGTAGCATTCATGCAGGAGTGTAGCATTCATGCAGGGAGTGTAGCATTCCATGCAGGGAGTGTAGCATTCATGCAGGGAGTGTAGCATTCATGCAGGGAGTGTAGCATTCATGCAGGGAGTGTAGCATTCATGCAGGGAGTGTAGCATTCATGCGGGAAGTGTAGCATTCATGCAGGGAGTGTAGCATTCATGCAGGGAGTGTAGCATTCATGCAGGTAGTGTAGCATTCATGCAGGGAGTGTAGCATTCATGCAGGGAGTGTAGCATTCATGCAGGGAGTGTAGCATTCATGCAGGAGTGTAGCATTCATGCAGGGAGTGTAGCATTCATGCAGGGAGTGTAGCATTCATGCAGGGAGTGTAGCATTCATGCAGGGAGTGTAGCATTCATGCAGGGAGTGTAGCATTCATGCAGGGAGTGTAGCATTCATGCAGGGAGTGTAGCATTCATGCAGGGAGTGTAACAGGCATGCAGGAAGTGTAGCAGCCATGCAGGGAGTGTAGCAGCCATGCAGGGAGTGTAGCAGCCATGCAGGGAGTGTAGTAGCCATGCAGGGAGTGTAGCAGCCATGCAGGGAGTGTAGCAGGCATGCAGGGAGTGTAGCAGGCATGCAGGGAGTGTAGCAGGCATGCAAGGAGTGTAGCATTCATGCATTAAAAGACCAAGAAGGGAAGTAACCCCAGAGAGGGACTTGTTACCTGAAGTCCTTTTGGAGGGGGATTTCCCTTTCAACCACTAGCACCCTGCCCCTGTCATCCTCCCTATCTTCCAGATGCCTGCAAGTCTCTTCAATAAAGGTAAGTAAATGTTATTTATATTATATTTTTGGTGAATATTTTTTTGAGGAACGGATTAATTGTATTTACATTATTTCTTATGGGAAATAAGGGTTCGAATTACGAAAGGTTCGTGTTGAGAAATAGCTCCTGGAACGGATTAATTTCGTTAGTCGGGGGTCCACTGTACCTCGTATTATAGGAGGCTGCCTCAATAATAATAATAATGTTTATTTCTTAAAGTACATGATACAGCTTATATAGACCTAGCTGACATTGATGACATATTATAGAGAAAGCCTCTGGTTATGCAGAGCATTTTGGGTAACTTATGTTAATCTTGTCACACAGGATGCGACCCACACCAATCGGCTAACACCCAGGTACCTACTAACTGCTAGATGAACAGGGATAGCAGGTATAAGGAAAAACGCCCAATGTTTCCACCCGTACTAGGGATCAAACCCTGGTCACTCAATGTGTGAGCTGAGTGTGCTACTAACCTAGCTGGCAGTGGCAGCCAAAGGTGAATGACTTCTTGTGCTTCTGACTGCCCACCTCTGTAACGCTGGCTGAGCCTAACTCAGTCATATGTTCAGGTGCCTTCCTGCTTTACTTGAGATTTTGGTATGCTGCGCAAAGTAGGGAGTTGTTTCCATGGAGCACAGCACTGCTTGCTGTACAGGGAGTGCTGGTAGTCTAGGGGTAGCTATATGGTTTCCTTTGCTTTATCTTGGAGCTGTCCTTCTCCCCTCCTTTTTTAACAAAAAGGAAAATGAAAGTACATTTCTAGTGTGTAATAATGTCCCATATATACAAATCACCATTCTTCTCTTCACTATTCTGCAGTTGTATGTCAATACCTTTTACTAGCCTTTGTAACTTGCTCAGCTATCAAACTTTGAGGTCCAGTCCCTGGACCCATTATGTACCTCTGAAATCTTTTGACTACCGCCCACAGGATGGGTATGGGGTGCATAATAAAGATATCAAACTAAATAGTACATACATACTTAAATTCTCCAGTATCTCATGATTACAAATATCAATCTTGATACTATTAATTTCTTGTTAAGCGGCAATATCATCCTGAAAATAATTGCCAATACAACACTGCAAGTCAGGTGAAATGTCAAAGTATTTTATCCACAGAGGTATATTACAGACCATTCTGGAAAAATAGACTGACTTTGCAGGCGGGAGAGATACATTATTATATACACATGGAAAATTCTCGAGGGCTTAGTACCAAACTTGACACAAAAATCACTCCCTACGAAAGCAAAGACTCGGCAGGCGATGTAACATCCCCCAATGAAGAGCAGGGGTGCCACTAGCACGTTGAGGGACAACACAATAAGTGTGAGGGCCCAAGATTGTTCAACTGCCTCCCAGCATACATCAGGGGATTACCACAAGCCCCTGGCTGTCTTCAAGCAGGCACTGGACAGGCACCTAAAGTCTGTACCTGATCAGCCGGGCTGTGGTTCGTACGTTGGACTGCGTGTGGACAGCAGTAACAGCCTGGTTGATCAGGCTCTGGTCCAACAGGAGGCCTGGTCACAGACCGGGCGGCGGGGGCGTTGACCCCTGGAATTCTCTCCAGGTAGACTCCAGGTAAATAAAGAATTACCACGTGTGTGTGTGTGTATACTCACCTATTTGTGGTTATAGGGGTCGATTCATAGCTCCTGGCCCTGCCTCTTCACTGATCACTACTAGGTCCTCTCTCTCCCTGCTCCATGAGCTTTATCATACCTCGTCTTAAAGTTATAATAATAATAATAATAATAATAATAATAATATCTTTATTTACTACAAGTACATGTACATGGTATACAGGCCTAGCTGACATCAGTGACATACTACTATATAGAAAGTCCCTTGTTATGCTGAGCATTTCGGGCAGATTAGGTCAGTGTCCCAGGATGCGACTCACACCAGTCGACTAACACCCAGGTACCCATTTTACTGATGGGGAACATAGACAACAGGTGTAAAGAAACACGCCCAATGTTTCTGCCCTGGCTGGGAATCGAACCCAGGCCCTCGCCGTGTGAAGCGAGAGCTTTAGCCACCACTACATCACTTGCTAGACTATTCCACTTCCTGACAACTCTATGACTGAAGAAATACTTCCTAACATCCCTTTGACTCATCTGAGTCTTCAACTTCCAATTGTGACCCCTTGTTTCTTTGTCCCCTCTCTGGAACATCCTGTCTCTGTCTACCTTATCTATTCCTCGCAGTATTTTATGTGTCGCTATCATGTCTCCCCTAACCCTCCTGTCCTTTAGTGTCGTCAGGCTGATTTCTCCTAACCTTTCTTCGTAGGACAATCCCCTTAGTTCCGGGACTAGTCTTGTTGCAAACCTTTGCACTTTCTCTAATTTCTTGACGTGCTTGACCAGGTGTGGGTTCCAAACTGGTGCTGCATACTCCAGTATGGGCCTAACGTATATGGTGTACAGAGTCTTGAACGATTCCTTAGTGAGGTATTGGAACCCTATTCTTAGGTTTGCCAGACGCCTGTATGCTGCAGCAGTTATCTGATTGATGTGTGCCTCAGGAGATGTGCTCGGTATTATACTCACCCCAAGATCTTTTTCCATGAGTGAGGTTTGCAGTCTTTGGCTACCTAGACTATACTCTGTCTGAGGTCTTCTTTGCCCTTCCCCGATCATCAAGACTTTGCATTTGGCAGGGTTAAATTCAAGGAGCCAGTTACTGGACCAGGCTTGTAGCCTGTTCAGGTCTCTTTGTAGTCCTGCCTGATCCTCGACTGATTTAATTCTTCTCATTACATAAGAACATAAGAAAAAAAGAACACTGCAGCAGGCCTACTGACCCATGCGAGGCAAGTCCATCACTCCCCGGCTTATACATGACTACCTGGAGTTAACCCTCTCCAGGTACACTCTAGGTAGTCAGGTCACTTCCACTTAAGGAATTAGTATGGCATCTGACCTAGTAGCACAAGCTAGTCAGGTCTAACTCACACCCACCCACACCCACTCAGGTATTTATCTAACCTATTTTTAAAACTACACAACATCACAGCCCCTATGACGGTACTCGGGAGTTTGTTCCACTCATCCACAACTCTATTACCAAACCAGTGCTTTCCTATATCCTTCCTGAATCTGAACTTTTCCAACTTGAAACCATTGCTGCGAGTCCTGTCTTGGCTGGATATTTTCAGCACGCTATTTACATCTCCTTTATTTATTGGATTACACACATTTGATTACTCCTTCATGATAAAGTTGATATGTTAGCCAAGAAGAGCACCCAGAAGGAGAATGTAGAATATAACTTTGATATATCTGTCTAGCATTAGGAATAATATTAGGAGATAAATAAATAATGAAAATGATAGCTATAGGAATGCAGTTAGAAGCCTGAGTAGATCTATAACCCACTATGATAACATGAACGTAGATAAGTATGTTTATGGAGCAACTTGCAATGTGAACAGACTGACTGATGTTGTAGTGGCCAGGCTTAGTCTTGGCTACAGGTACTTCTGGCAGTTTGGGAGACACACAGATGATGATCAAACTAAATGCAAATTATGTGATCAGGCATATGGTCACTGTCTTGAACACTATGTTCTTAATTGTCCACTTATTGAGGAATATAGAGATAGACAGTATAATAACCTATGTGACATGTCAAGATATCTTATTCATGAAATAAGATTGCCAGTTGTATTAAGCAAATTTCCTAAATTTGCTTGTAACAGATAATTGAAATGTAGATATAAACCCAAATGTACAATTGTTAACCCTTTGGGCCTAGTGCCTAGGCCTTTTGTGTATCCATATGCTCTTGCGCTACCGTCCACAGGATGGATATGGGGTGCACAATAAACTAGCCACTTCGGTGGCAAAATCTAAATCTTTATTTATTCCTGTTTTCCATTTTACACCTCAATCATATCCCCCTAATTCTATGCCTTTCTGAGAGTGCAGATTCAGTTTCCTCAGTCTATCCTCATAGGAAGATTTCTGATACATGGTATCAACTTTGTCATCCTCCTCTGTACGTTTTCCAGAGCATTTATATCCATTCTGTAATACGGTGACCAGAACTGTGCAGCATAATCTAAATGAGGCCTAACCAAAGATATATAGAGTTGAAGAACAACCTGAGGACTTCTATTTTTATACTTCTTGATATGAAGCCAAGGATTCTGTTGCTTTATTGCGAACATTATGCACTTTGTTGTAGAAACTTGTTTTGGGACTGCATATATAAGCTGCACTTAGAGCAAGCACTGTTGACACCGACACTCTGAGACACTTCTCTCAGACTTACAAGTAGCTATGGTACAAATTTCTAGCTAATTGCAGTAAGGGGAATCCACTGCCTACAATACTGGAAGGGGTTTTACTTATTGAAAAAGTGGCTATGTGTTCCTTGTCTTCCTTATCTATAACCCCTCCTAACACCATGTGTCTGGAAAACTTTGTCTGCAAAAGATGGGGTAATTAGTGTCCTGCCTGCCCTCAGAGTTCCCTGGTTCCTAGGATTCCCTTAAGCAATATATGCAGTAAGTAACACTAGCTTCAGACTTGAACTAAGAGACGACCCTGGTACATACCAATACAAAGGCGTCCGTCTGCTTAAGACCCACAGATAACTCATAACGTTTCCCACAGAAAACTGGCCAGATACTGAGAGAAAGAAAGCCTATAGTCTTACTGTAATGGGTCTGGATGGAGGAATATCCACGGTACTTCGGGATCTCCTCCGGGGCCCCAGGACAGATGTTGGGTCACGGGGATGCTGTAGTGCAGCATGTCTTCTCCGGTGATGTCTTGTCTGGTAAGAACGTGGTGACGATTGTGAGCCCCACACTGCCTAGATTCAAGTGTGGGCTGCCAGTTGTCTCTAGCTAACATAACCTAATGCTTGCCTATTCAGGCCTATAACTACCTATATTAGGGTGCTAGAGTTACAGTATTAATATCTAACGTTGCCTTAATAATCCTAATATTAGTTTCTAACTGTACAAACTTGCCTAGGTGTTCCTAGGTGAATAAATCTATCAATTAAAGGTACAATTAGTTACCTCCGTCAACTCGAATGTGGATATGCTTTTTGGGTGTGTGGGTTCCTGAACTCCGAGGACCGATCCACGGTATGTTTAAGACTCCTAACGGCTCACTTACCCTGTGGAACTCGAGTGACCCGAAAAGTTTCCACAGTTGTCTTGGTTTCAGATTACTGCTAACCAGAACTCCTAAATCCTTCTCGCAATCACAAGTATTAAGATCTACATTATTCAGTTTATATGTGGCATGGTTATTATCCTGCCCAACATTTAGAACTTTGCATTTGTCTACATTAAACTGCATCTGCCACTCTGACACCTCTTCACATACCATGAGTCGTTGTTGCTTCCCTGTCAGGTATTCTCTGATCCATTGCAGTGCCTTTCCTGTTACGTGTGCCTGATCCTCTAGCTTTTGCATTAACCTCTTATGAGGAACTGTGTCGAACTCCTTCTTGCAGTCCAAGAAAATGCAGTCTATCCACCCCTCTCTCTCGTGTCTTCTTCTCTTACCTTGTCATAAAACTCCAGTAGGTTTGTGACACAGGATTTTCCTTCCTGAAACCGTGTTTGGTTGTCTTTTATAAGCTTGTGTCTTTCTAGGTGCTCACCACTCTCCTGATGATCTTCTCCATGACTTCCATACTATACACGTCAGTGACACAGGTCTGTAGTTTAATGCCTCGTGTCTGGTTTAGGTACAGGTTTAGGAACTTCACGCATTCTCAGTAGTTGAGGTGCGATAAACCCCCTCAACTACTGGGAAGCGGCAGTTCCTAAACCTGTACTCTCTAGAACGCAGGCGGGAGAGATACATTATTATATACACATGGAAAATTCTCGAGGCTTAGTACCAAACTTGCACACAAAAATCACTCCTAGAAGAAAAGACTCGGCAGGCGTGTAACATCCCCCCAATGAAGAGCAGGGTGCCACTAGCACGTTGAGGACAACACAATAAGTGTGAGGGGCAACATTGTTCAACTGCCTCCCAGCATACATCAGGGGGTTACCAACAAGCCCCTGGCTGTCTTCAAGCAGGCACTGGACAGGCACCTCAAGTCGGGTACCTGATCAGCCGGGCTGTGGTTCTTACATTGGACTCGTGCGGCCAGCAGTAACAGCCTGGTTGATCAGGCTCTGGTTCAACAGGAGGCCTGGTTACAGACCGGGCCGCGGGGCGTTGACCCCTGGAATTCTCTCAGGTAGACTCCAGGTTTCTTAAAAATTGGGACTACATTTGCCATCTTCCACCCTCAGGTAGTTGCCCAGTTTCAATGGATGTGTTGAAGATTTTTATTAGTGGCCACACAACATCTCTGCTCCCTCTCTAAGGACCCACAGAGATGTTATCTGGTCCACGCTTTTGAGGTATTGAGTTCACATAGCAGCTTCTTCACCTCCTCCTTGGTTGTGTGTATTTCATCAACACTTGTTTGTGTACCTCCCTATTCTGAATTCCTGAGGGCCTTCCTTTCTCCTCTGTAAATACTTCTTTAAATCTCATGTTGAGCTCCTCACATACCTCTTGGTCGTTTCTTGTGAACTCCCCACCTTTCTTCCTCAGCCTGATTACCTGGTTAACTGTTGTTTTCCTCCTGATGTGGCTATACAGCAGCCGGGTCAGGCTTGACTTTTGATGCTATGTCATTTTCGTATTGTCACTGAGCCTCCCTTCTTACCTGTGCATATTCGTTTCTGGCTCTACGGTATCTCTTTATTTTCCTGGGTCCTTTGTTTTCTGTACTTTTCCATTCTCTAGTGCCTTAGTTTTTGCCTCCCTACACCTTTGGGTGAACCAAGGAATCGTTCTGGTCTGCCCATTACTTCTATTTTCCCTTGGGAACAAACCTCTCCTCTGCCTCCTTGCATTTTTTGTCACATAGTCATCATTTCTTTACTGGTTTTCCTGAATTCTCTCTCCCACTGAACGTCTTGTAGGAAGTTCCTCATGCCTGTGTAGTCCCCCTTTTGTAGTTTCATTTTCCCAAATCCTCTTCCTGCTCCCTCTCCACTTGTGCTCCTATAATCAAAACACAGAACCACATGATCACTGCTCCAAGGGGCCTTTCCATACTTATATCCTCGATGTCGACTCTCAAGGTGAATACTGGTCCAGCCTTGCTGGATCATCCTCGCCTCTCTCTCTGGTAGTGTCTATCATGTTGATGCATGAGGTTTTCCAGTACCACATCCATCATCTTGGCTTCATGATTCAGGACCCCCATGGGGCTCCAGGTTTTCCCAATCAATCTCCTTGTGATTGAAATCACCCATAACTAGTAACTTTGCTCTCCGCATGTGAGCTCTTCTGGCCACCTCAGCTAGTGTGTCTACCATTGCTCTGTTGCTCTCGTATTCTTCTCTTGGTCTCCTGCAGTTCTGTGGCGGGTTGTACATTACAGTAATTACCACCTTATGGCCCTCAGACTGGATTGTTCCTACTATGTAGTCCCTTTCGCACATTCTATCCATTCCTTCCACTTCCTCAAATCCCCACCGGTTCTTAATGAGCAGTGCAACTCCTCCTTCCCTCTGCTCCCTCTATCTTTCCGGGTGGAAAGATTGCATCTGTTATCATCCTGGTGAGTTTAATTTCTGTGAGTGCTATTATGTCTCCTTTATTCTTTCATGCCACTCCTCACATTTATTTGTTGTTCCATCTGCATTTGTATACCAAACCTTCAACTTCTTTTCTAAAACTGTAGTCTGGGGGGTACGTTGGTGTTGGGAAAGTGGGATTATTATTATTATTATAATCAAATAGAAGCGCTAAACCACAGGGGTGGGAAAGTGGGAGACCTGATGAGGAACTATGGGTGGTTGGTGTGAAGGTGGAGTTTGTAATGAGGTGGGTGGGAGCATTGGGTATGGCATGTGTGTTTTGGGTTGGAATGTTTGGTTGCACTGGGGTTGTCCAGGTTGGAGGACTTCTGTAGGTGATTGTGAGGGAGGTTGTATTTGAGCTTCCTTCTGAGTCTGAGTTCTCCTGTCCATCTCTCTTTCCTCCTTTCGTCTTCGTACCCTCTCTTTCAGTTTCTGCCTTTCTTCTCATGTTCTGTCACGGTTGAGATACACCCTCCGGTACTCTGACATATTCCTTAGTCTTGCTTTCTCCTGCAGGATCCTGTTTTGAGCCGATTCTGTTAGTTACCATTTTGTCCTAGGCACATGTCGATTAGACACTAGGCCTGTTGTATGTATGTGTGTGTGTGTGTGTGTGTGTAACAAAACACTTCGAAATGTTTCGGCCCCGCTGGGAATTGAACCCGGGCCCTCCGTGCGTGAAGCAAGAGCACTAGCCACCATGCCATCGGGACGTGTTGTATGTGTATGTGTGTGTGTACTCACCTAATTGTGGTTGCAGGGGTCGAGACTTAGCTCCTGGCCCCACCTCTTCACAGACCACTACTAGGTCTCTCCCTGCTCCATGAGCTTTATCATACCTCGTCTTAAAGCTATGTATGGTTCCTGCCTCCACTATATCACTTGCTAGACTACAGTGGACCCCCGAGTTTCGGTCACCTCGGAAATCGAACAATTATGTAAGTGTAATATTGTAAGTGTTTTTGTAAGTGTATTTCTGGGGGTCTGAAATGGACTAACCTACTTAACATTATTCCTTAAGGGAGTAAATTCATTTGGTAATGGCACTTGAGCAGCCTTCTAGAAGAATTATGACCGAAACTCGGGGGTCCACTGTATTCCACTTCCTGACAACTCTATGACTGAAGAAATACTTCCTAACATCCTTTTGACTCATCTGAGTCTTCAACTTCCAATTGTGACCCCTAGTTTCTTTGTTCACTCTCTGGAACATCCTGTCGCTGTCCACCTTATCTATTCAACGCAGTATTTCTTCATAGGACATTTCCCGTAGCTCCGGAACTAACCTTGTTGCAAACCTTTGCACTTTCTCTAATTTCTTGACGTGCTTGACCAGGTGTGGGTTCCAAACTGGTGCTGCATACTCCAATATGGGCCTGACATACACAGTGTACAGTGTCTTGAACGATTCCTTACTAAGGTATTGGAACGCTATTCTCAAATTTGCCAGGCGCCCATATGTTGCACCAGTTATCTGGTTGATGTGTGCTTCCGGAGACGTGCTCGGTGTTATACTCACCCCAAGATCTTTCTCCTTGAATGAGGTTTGCAGTCTTTGGCCACCTAGTCTGTACTCTGTCTGCGGTCTTCTTTGCTCTTCCCCGATCTTCATGACTTTGCATTTAGCGGGGTTAAATTCGAGAAGCCAGTTACTGGACCACGTGTCCAGCCTGTCCAGGTCTCTTTGTAGTCCTGCCTAATCCTCATCTGATTTAATTCTCCTCATTAACTTCACATCATCTGCGAACAGGGACACTTCTGAGTCTATCCCTTCCATCATGTCATTCACATATATGTGTGTGTGTGTGTGTGTGTGTGTGTAAGGAAACACTTCGAAATGTTTCGGCCCCGCCGTGTGTGTGTACTCGCCTAATTGTACTCACCTAATTGTAGTTGCAGGGGTCGAGACTCAGCTCCTGGCCCCGCCTCTTCGCTGTCCGCTACTGGGTCTCTGCTCTCCCTGCTCCATGAGCTTTATCATACCTCGTCTTAAAACTATGTATGGTTCCTGCCTCCACTATATCTTTCTCTAGACTATTCCACTTCCTGACTACTCTGTGGCTGAAGAAATGCTTCCTAACATCCCTTTGACTCATCTGAGTCTTCAGCTTCCAGTTGTGTCCCCTTGTTTCTGTGTTCCCTCTCTGGAACATCCTGTCACTGTCTACCTTGTGTGTGTATGTGTGACCCAATTAATAATTATACTAATAACTCATTACAGCTGTGACCGGGTGTGGACGTGTGAATGGCTCATTACTTTGTAATTTGTTCATGATTGTAACCATGTAAAGACGTATAGATGATTCATTACTTTTGTAACTTGTTCAGCTATCAAAACTTTGGGGCCCAGTCCCTGGACCCATTATGTACCTCTGTAATTTTTTGCTACCGAGCACAGGATGGGTATGGGGTGCATAATAAATATATTAAACTAAACTAAGTCTGGCAAAAACTGTACTCAGTGCCACCAAGAACATAACAGTATTTAATAATAATGTTAGATCACTGAGTAAACACTATAATGACCTCTTAGCATTGCTTAATTCACTAAATGTTAACACACCTATCATTACTCTCACTGGAACCTGGCTCAAACATGACTTAAAAGACATCTTTGCCTTTCCTGGTTACACAGCCATACATAACTGTAGGCTTGATCAACTAGGAGGTGGCACTGCTATTTACTACTATGATGAATTAAAATGTATTAAATCTACTTGCACCAGGGACGAAATTGGTTAGTTAGTTTAATATCTTTATTATGCACCCCATACCCATCCTGTGGGCGGTAGTCAAAAGATTACAGAGGTACATAATTGGTCCAGAGACTGGACTCCAGAGTTTTGATAGCTGAACAAGTTACAGCGGTAATGAACTAGATCTGGTCACAATCATGACAAGTTGCAAAGGTAATGAGCTCAGGTAGAGCTGGTCACAATCATGACAAGTTGCAAAGGTAATGAGCTCCAGGTAGAGCAGGTCACAATCATGACAAGTAGCAAAGGTAATGAGCTCCAGGTAGAGCTGGTCACAATCATGACAGTTACAAATTTAATGAATCATAAACACGTCCATACATGGTAAACAAATGACAGATATATATATTTGCAAAATTCTCATCTAAAAATAAAAAAACATTATTACAATTGGAGCAGTCTACAGGTTACCTCACACAAATTTTTACACATTCAGCTATAACCTAAAAAAACATTATATCAGACTCAGAGATGACTAAACACCACTTGATACTTGTTGGTGACTTCAAAATAAATCTTATCCAAGCAGCTGACTTCACAAACACTATGAATAACTGTGTGCTACTTCCAAATATGACTAAGCCAACAAGAATCTCAGAGATAGGTAGGGATAATCATAGATAACACCACAGACCATTACCCCACCTTCCTCATAACCAACTTATGTAAACTGCTTCACCTGGAGTATACCTGGAGAGGGTTTCGGGGGCCAATGCCCCTGCGGCCCAGTCTGTGACCAGGCCTCATGGTGGATCAGGGCCTGATCAACCAAACTGTTAATGCTGGTTGCACGCAAACTGACGTAAAAACTATTGCCCAGCTGGTCAGGTACTGACTTTAGGTGCCTGTTAAGAGTCTTCTTGAAGACAGCCAGTGGTCTATTAGTAATCCCCTTTATGTATGCTGGGAGGCAGTTGAACAGTCTTGGTCCCCTGACATTTACTGTGTTGTCTCTTATCGTACTCGTGGCGCCCCTGCTTTTCATTGGAGGGATTATAATTATTATAATCAAATAGAAGCGCTAAACCACAGGGGTTATATAGCGCTGCAGGTTATTGCAGGATGCAGGGAGAATGGGTAGTAAGAGGGAGATGGATAATTAGTAGGGTATGGAGTGCAGCAGGACGGTGGATAGTGAAGGGATAGAGGGTAGCAAGAGATCGAGGTAGAAGGGACTGAGGGAGGTGCTAGAGGTATAATCTTCAGAGTTTGTGTAGTAAGTCAGTTTCTGTCAAAAAGTCAACGAGAGAGTCAGGATTAAAGGAGGGTCCATCAGCAAGAAGGGAAGGTAAAGAAAGGGCCGCAGAACGAAGACGCCAGTGGAGGTAAACTCTGCGTGCTCGTTGATAGAGTGGGCAGTCCAACAGGATATGTCGAACAGACACTGGAACCTGACAATGCTCACAGAGAGGGGCAGGGATTATTATAATCAAATAGAAGAAGCGCTAAACCACAGGGGTCATACAGCGCTGCAGGTTATTGTAGGATGCAGGGAGAGTGAGTTGTAAGAGGGAGATGGACGATTAGTAGGGTATGGAGTGCAAGATGACGGTGGGTAGTGGAGGGTAGCAAGAGATCGAGGTAGAAGGGACTGAGGGAGGTGCTAGAGGTATAATCTTCAGAGTTT
>WNWK01031980.1:0-22267 GCA_009830355.1 Cherax destructor
CCTCCAAAACATTGATATTGTCCTCGAGGAATTTTTTCCTCCTTTTGACTTATGGGTAGGGTCACCTTTAAAAAAAAAAATCACACCCCGGAATGTTCCAAAATGTCAGAATTGGCCCCTTTAACACCTCGAATAATTGTTTCCCCTTCATTGTAAAGTTGTTGGGAAGGGAAGTATAATCCCTCCTGCCCTTATAACCCAAAAGCACCCCAGAATATAACACTGTCAGGATGCTTCACTGTCTTCCAGCGTACCACGGTCTAACAGGACACACTACTGGGACGATTGACGGTTTTGGGCCCCCCCTGACGAGCCTGAATTACCCGTCGCTGAACGTCACCTTCGCCACTGGTCGGGTCCAATCCTTGTATTTTCAGAACTGAACCCGTTTCTTCATGGCTTCAGTTAGCAGGGGCCCTTTTTTGGCGGAACGTCGACGTCTTTTTCAGGTCCTTTGCAGTCAGTGCGAATGGTTCGCACTAATAAGTCTTTCGGGAGTGCGGGATGCTTTTTCTTGAGGTCTGCGGCTGTTATGGCAGGATCAAACACCCCCTTTCAGGATCTTGTCTGTGCAAAGAAAGTCTTTTTGGGCCCCAGACCCCCCCTTTCCCTAGGTATACAGTGCCAGGTGGGGGGACGGTGCCAGGTGGGAGTGAGGCAGCTGTTTTCTTGGGTTGAAAAATTGCCCCCCTAGTCACCTTCAGGTCTGCCCTACGCATATCACAGACATTCCTTGCTCAAATAGGGTGAGTGCACAGGTCTTCTCTGCAATTAAATTTTTATTGGACCCATTCGACCACTTGAACAGAGATATAGTGGGCAAAATTTCGTGGTCATAAAAAAATTGGGACAATGAGTAAAAACTGCGGCCTCATTCCTAACCGAGCTCGGGAAGAGCACTGAAGCGTGGCATGGTGAGGAACGTTGGAGCAAGACGGGTTCAGTACACTGCACCGTTCCCCCCTTTTAATATGGGGGAAAAGGCAAGTGAAATGTATACCCCAAAAATCTAGCATATAGTTTTTGCGACCACTGCATTCATTTTTAATTTTCCCTTGTTTACTTTTTCCCTACCAAACCATAAACCCAAACCCTTTTGCACCTTCTCTTCAGAATTTAAAAAAAGCACAGTGTCATCAGCAAAGAGCAACGGCCTCCCATTTTTGTGTTAGATTCTTTATCTTTTAACCCCACACCTCTTGAACACCTGAGCTTTCCCTTTCTCTTACAACTCCATCTATAAATATATTGAACAATATGTGACATCACACACCCCTGTTAATTCATACTTTTACTGGAAAAATATCCCCTCTCGCCTACATATCTAACCTGACCCTAACTATTCTCGTAAAGACTCTTTTTTCTCAAAACCTACACCCTATTCCATGCATTTGCAACATCTCCCAAATTGCCCCCTTCCTATCCCCCCTATCATACGCCTTTCCCAAATCCATAAACCCAAAAAAACCGTTTTACTCTTATCTAAATGTGTTCCCCTATGTTTCACTGCAAACACAATCCTCCCCTCCTTTAAACCTTTTTTGTTCATTGCTATTTTCTTCTCTGTCTAACTCTTAATTCTTTCAATAATAATTTTCCAGGTAACAAAGACTTATTACCTATAATTTTTACACTCTTTTTTGCCCCCTTTGCCTTTCAAAAAGGAACTATGCATGCTCTCTGCCAGCCCTAGGTTCCTTCCCTCTTTCATACATTTATTAAATAAAAACACTAACCACCCCAAAAACTATATCCCACCACCTGCTTTTAACATTTATATCTTTATTCCATCAATCCCATGATTTCCCCCCTTTCATTCTACCCACTGCCCCAGAACTTCCCCCCCTCACAACCAGCTCTTCCCACCTAAAAGATGTTATTCCTCTTCCCCTATACACGAAATCACAGCATCTCTATCTTCATCAACGTTTAACAATTCCTAAAAATATTCCCACATTTTCCCCGATATCTCTAACTCTCTGTTTAATAACTCTCCTCAAAAATTTTTGACTAACAAATCCGTTCTTCCCCTAGGTTTTCCCCAGCTTATTAATCTCACCCCTAAACCTTTTCTTATTTTTAACAAAAATTTTTTATAACATCTCATCTACCCCTCACTTGCTCTCTTTTTTCATTTTTTCACCACCCCTTTAAACTCTCTTTTTTCTCCATATACTCCTCCCTCCTTGCTCACTTCTACTTTTAAAAACCTCTCATATGCTAACCCTCTTACATTTTTTCATCATCATTCCACCAATCGCTCTTCTTCCCCCTTCCCCCCCACTTTCCTGTAACCACAAACTTCCCGCTGAA
Organism: Cherax destructor; assembly: GCA_009830355.1. Classification (NCBI taxonomy): domain Eukaryota; kingdom Metazoa; phylum Arthropoda; class Malacostraca; order Decapoda; family Parastacidae; genus Cherax; species Cherax destructor. The sequence goes on from WNWK01031980.1 coordinate 2,314, forward strand.
CACTCTATATTCTTAAACCTACCCCATACCTCTTCTACCCCATTGCCTATTCTCACACTAGCCCATCTGTCCTCCCAAAAGTTGTTTTTATCTTACCCCAACGCCTCCCTTTTTTGTTTATAAACCTTCACCCACTCTTTCTTGCCTTCCATTTTCTTTGTATCCCCTCTACCATTTACTCTCACTGTAGCTACAACTTAGAAATGATCTGATATATCTTGGCCCCCATAAACATGTACATCCTGAAGTCTACCCAACGGTCTTTTTTTTTACCAATACGTAGTCAAACAAAAATTGTCATTACGCCCAACATCATATCTTGTATACGTATTTATCCCCTTTTTTTTAAAATATTTTACCTATAACCAATCTTCTTTCTATACAAAGTTCAATCAAATGTCCCCTTATCATTTACACCTGGCACCCCCAAAATTACCTACCACACCCTCTCTAAGCACATCTCATACTTTAGCATTTAGGTCCCCCACCACAATTCTCTCTCACTTGGCTCAAAAATTTCTACACACTGCAACATCTCCCCAAAATTTTTCTCTCTCTCCTCTACCTCCCCCCTCTTCTCCCGGTGCATAAAACTTATTATGACCCATTTTCTGCATCCAACCCCAATTTTTAATCCACATAATCCTTGAATTTAAACATTTATATTTTTTTCTCTCCATAACGTCCTTCAACATTATTGCTACCTCTTCCTTAGCTCTAACTTTTCAGATACTCCTGACTTAATCCCATTTATTTCTTCCCCCAAACTCCCTCCCCTTCAGCTTTGTTTTGCAGGGGCCCGGGCATCCCAAATTATTTTCATTCATAACATTGAATCATTTTTTTTTATCATCCACACTACATCCATGCACAATCAAATATCCCAATTTTTTAAAATTCTTCTTTCCCTTTGTTTTTAAACCCTTGCAACTTTTGCCTCTAGTCTCTTTTTTTCTTTTTTTATTCCCTTTTATATTTCTATTTTCTTTTAATCTGAATATATAGAGTTCTTTACTGCCCCCTTTCCTATTTTGATTCGCCCATATATGCATCTCTTTTTACCAATGAGATGTTTTTAAACTGTATTTTATCCATGTGGGATCATTTTTTTTTTGATCTAATTTCCCCATTCGGGAAAATGTTGTCTGGGATAGAACTATGCTCTGAAAAAGTCATATCGGGAAATCACCACCCACCTGACCCATAGTCAGGTCATTCCATTCAGCCCACCCCGGTAATTTCTCAGTCCTTTAAATTGACCAAGCGGGAAATCATCATTAACCTCAGGATTATTAATTATTGATTCCCTGCGGGGCCAAAACCAAGTCAAGCAGGTTTTTTCGTTTGGTTCTGTCACAAATTGTTTAAAAAAAAAAAACCTTAATCGTATCAAGAAAGTTGCTTGACTCAAGATTTCCCGTCAAATTATTCCAGTCAGTTTGTCTAAAGTTAAAAATTTCCAATTAGTACATTTTCGCATATAGATAAATGTGTTATAAATTTCGTCCCATAGAAGATTACTGCACTTCCTATCAAGGTTTGGGAGCCTGTAACTCACACCCAAGATTAGTTTTTCATGACTCTTGAGAAGCTGTAGCCAAACAGATTCAGTGGCCGATGCTTCTAATTTTATATTTTGTCTAACACGACATTTTAGTATATGCCTGACTTACATCGCAACTCCACCACCCTTCGTGTTGACCCTATCAGTGTGGAATAATTTATAGCCTTGGATGTGACATTCAGAAGGCATTTCTTTATCTTTCAGGCTGAGCCAGGTCTCCATTATAGCAATAATATCTATGCTTCCTGCAGTCTGGCACCTGTCTCTGTCCCTGACTTCCTGGCCGATTTCATAGGACTGAGAAATTACCTGGGTGGGCTGAACTGGAATGACCTGACTATGGGTCATGTAGGTGGTGATGGTTGCCGATATGACTTTTCAGAGCATAGTTCTAGCTGCCCAGACAACTTATGTTCCGAATAGGGAAATTAGATCAAACAAAAATGATCCCAAATGGCAAGTGGCAAGTGGTTCCCAGTAATGGGAGGAGCATCAAAATAAGGAAAGTTAAGAGAGAGATTTGAAGGTAGGAAATCGCTCCTCTGTTTTCCAGGATGAGTGTACTTCAGTGGTCAGTGAAGTTAAAGGTACTACTTCCCCTGCTAATAGAAGTAAGAACATTGTTTTGGTTGATGACTCACTGGTAAGATGTATGGACCGTGCTTTCTGTAATAGGGATAGGAAGGATAGGGTGTGTTTCCCTGGGACGGGTGTTGGTGACATAGTCATCAGGTTGGATATCATGTCAGATAATGCGAACAAACCCATTGTCTGTCTCAGTGCTGGCGGAAATGATATTGGGAAGGGCAGGAGAGAGAAGCTGCTGGATAAGTACATGTCAGCGATACATTTAATAAAGTCTAGGGGAGGGGTCCCAATCGTATGAAGGATCTTGCCTAGAAGGGAACTAGGAAATGAATGGATGTCTAGGGCAATTAGTGTAAATTGCTGGCTAAACAGGTACTGCAAGGAACTTGCAGTCCTATTCATTGAAAACTGGGACAACTTCTATGGAAAACATGATATGTATACAAGGAAAGGGGTACATCTCTCCGGGGCACGAGTGGTATCATTAGCCAACTCAATCGAACGGGTCATTGCTGACTTGTCTAGGATTTTAAACTAATAAAAGATAGAGGTATGGGTGTGTGTGGAAAAGACAGGCTGCATAAATAGGGTTAAAAACAACAGATATTACCAGGATACCTCAGGGATATTTTTAAAAAAACATTATTCATAAAAATGTTACAATTAAAAACAATGGATCTGGTCAACAAACAGAGAGGGGACAGAGAGGGCAGTGAGGGACTAGCCCTCTCAAAATTTACTATACTAATAGTATGAGGTAAGAAATAAGATAGATGAGCTAAGATTAATTGCAAGTGTTCCTTACTTCTTGTAGCCTTTTCGTCCTCCCCGTCTCCAACAACTTGACAGTGAATGTCAGACTGCTCCTCACCGCTGGTTGCCTTTTTACCCTCGCCAACTCCGTCCACCTAAACACTCATTCCCAAACCCATCGAGGTGAACCTTCAGCCTCCCATTTCCCTCCTGGTGAAGTAGGACCTCCTCTTTCAACACTCTAACCTAAGATTTTAAAACACTGAAGAAGCAAGCCATGGCTTTGTAACTCAACACTAATCACCAAAGCAGCTCGGGACCATATGACCACTTGTGACCACTGACCACTGACCCCCTGACCGGGGTTGGTGAGCTCACACACTTGCTGGCCACCTCATGGATGCGACGAGACGGGCAAGATCATGGACGAGGAGTTGATTGGGATTTTTAAAAGTGTACATGCCCAGTTCATTGATATTGCCATCCATAGTCACCTGGGAATGATAATCTTCAGGCTATGCATAAACTCTAGTACCTTTTTTATTAGTATGTGCAATGCACAGACCCCAATGGCATCAAGTAGACCCAATCAATTTCTTGATTTAAAAAGTGGTCTGCCTTCAGCTTTTGCATAAATGTTAACCTCCTTCTTATACAAAATATTTTTATGAACTTCTTGCAATGTTTGACAAGAAAAAAAAAATTTTTGGCTTCCCCACTTACATCTCTGGCTGCCCCTTGACACAGTAGTAAGTGATCTATCAAAAGGCATAATCACTTAGAAACCTACTGGCTATGATTATTTGACCACAAGGTTGCCTTCACAGCATTGAAAATTCCAACAGGACGAGATACCTGAGATACCTGTAGTGGGGGTTTAGGGAGTCAACATTTTAACATTACCACTCCCAGGTCTTTCATATTAGTTTTTTGCTCTATTGTGGTTGGAGTTTGTTTATACTCCGATACAGTTTTAATTTCCCGAGTTTTTTCCCTAGTGGAATAATTGAAAACTGTATTCAACGAACTTCGTATTGTTTCCTGCAGCCAATTTAGAGATTTGGTGATGTCCGCTTGGAGTCTTGCAGTGTCTTCGATGGACGACACTGTTATGCAAATTCAGGTGTCATCCGCAAAGGAAGACACGGTGCTATGGCTTATATCTCTATGTCAGATATGAGGATGAGGAACAGGATGGAGCGAGTACTGTGCCTTGTGGAACAGAGCTTTCACCGTAGCCGCCTCTGACTTTACACTGTTTACTATTCTCTTTGTGTTTTTCAGTTGAAGAATCGTTACTCACAACCTGGCTGTGGAAAAGAGGAATGTGGCCGGCTATTTGCACGGAGCTCGCTACCTCAATTGGAATGATCTTCCCCAAGGTGATGTTGATAACCAAGTGAATGCCTTCTTTAAACATAGCCTTAATCTCAACACAAATACATTCCTCCCCCGGCAGTATGTGATGAAGCCTTAGATCAGCCTTGTCTGGCTGCTACTGCTAAATACAAAGCATCTCGCTATCTATAACAGGAACCTCAACAGCCAAGCCTGTCGGGAGACATAATCCAAACCCATCATCTTTAGATAGGAGTCTAATACAAAACAGAAAACTGGGTAAAAAAAATGGGCTCCAAAACCTGGTGGCCTTTGGTCAAGGACCAAAAGATATTCACTTTCTGAAATTATTTCACATCTAAATAGACAGGATGGGACCCCTCTACTAGCAATCAAAAGTAAGTGTTCTGTTAATTTTGCACTTTCCTGCCAAGATGCAAGTCCCCCATTAAATTGGGAGCTTTTTTTGCAGCCGCAAGAATGTAAAGGTTAAAAGACAACAAGGCAGGCTGAAGTCATCTCTTTTAAAACCCTGAAGAAAGAAAAGGCAGAGGCCCAGGTTTGGAGAGCCCAAGATTATTGAGTAGATTAAGTAAACCAGTCATTCTAAATCGCATCTATCAGTACTGCCTAACAGTATAAATTTCCTTTTGTGTGGACAGAGGTGAACTGGAGAAATCAGCAACTACTGACCGGTGTTACTCTTATTTATCACCGGCAGAATTGTTTTTAATTTAACTCCCATAAAAAAAGTTTTATAATAACTTTTGTGACCGTCAATATGACTTCAGGAAAGGTCACTCCGCTGCTGATCTCCTGTTTAAAAATTCCACCATATGGCACCCGTCACGGATTAAACCCGGCAGCAGTATAGTAGCACTGGCCATTGTTGGTGCTTTCCACCTATATGACACCAGGGGCCTTTGGCAAAACTGCAAGCTCTTGGGGTCTTTGGGTTTTGATTTTACATCCCCAAGTGATTTCTCCCCCCAATATTAGACAGTGTAAAAAAACTCAGATGGTGCCATTTTTAACGGAAGTGTACCTTTTCTATTTTTATTAAAAAAAAATTTTAATGATTTCAACCACCCAGAATCTCATGCCTATCAATGACTGTACTCTGGGATTTACTTATCCAAAGAGGAAATGCCAACTGTTCTCAGGTATTTCACTTTAGTTTGCAGCATCTGAGATACTAAAAATAATTTGGTCTCAGGTACTATGATGGTGCCTGGAACAGTTTAAAGGAATGGGAGATGTTGGTCCCGGGGATAAGTTGATATCCTTGGTGTAAATTTGACTGCAAACAGACGGGGAAAAATCATGTTATAAATCTTTCAAAGTGGCCAAGAGGCCTACACATTTTGACTTTTCATCAACTTGACAGTAGAGGTTGCAAGATTCTGTTAGTATGTTCCACTTTCTTGGTCTGCCTGCTCTCCGTCTCTTAGACTTTTGACGGAATAGAGAATAGAACAAGACGACTCATCTCTGGCCTGGAACCAACCTGAACAGATCTGTCATTTCAGAAGAACTTTCAACACAGGAGGGATGTGAGTGACCTTACTGTTATGTACAAGGCCAACATTCCAAAGGTACCACTAACTCTACTCCAAGGACAGCAAGCAGTGAGCTTCTCCACAAGACAGTCAGCAAACAGGAAATACATAGAGAGAAAGAGAGAAAAGAGAGACAGAGAGAAGACACAGTGACTTGTACAATTGTACGTTAATTAATCTTGAGAGATAAGAGCTTCAAGAAGCGCAAGTCAGCACCAAAATTATTACCACCTACACAACTTTTGCAACTTGAGTCAGGAGACAGTTTCCCTGGAAATAAGACGCTAATAATTACCGCCTGGGAAACGTACGCGGTGTATTGTTCATCAGGAAAAAAAAGACTGTCTCTAGACCCTGGTATTCCTCACGTGACTACCCGGTCAGTGGGTAATTAAGCAAGGTAATCAATATGACTGCCCTCTCAGTGGATAATTAAGCAAGGTAATCAGTATGACTACCCTCTCAGTGGATAATTAATCAAGGTAATCATAGTGACTACCCTCTCAGTGGATAATTAAGCAAGGTAATCAAAGTGACTACTCACTCGGTACTTAATTAAGAAAGATAATCAATATCTAAATTACCGAGGATAATATCTAGTTTGTGGAGAATTTTTCTCTAAACCCCAGAAAGTGACGCCTCCTGGGGAATGTGACGCCCCCTAGGAAAGTGACGCTCCCTAGGGCGATCAACGCCCTCGCGGTCAGGTCCACGACGAGGCCTCCTGGTTTATCAGGGCTGAACAACCCGGCTGTTACGCTGGCCGTAGGTAGTCCAACGTACGAACCACAGCTCGGCTGATCCGACACCGACTTTAAGTATCTTTTTATCTCTTTCTTGAAGGCAGCCAGGGTCTATTAGTAATTCATTTTATGTATGGTGGTGGGAGGCTGTTGAACAGTCTTGAACCCCGGACACTTATTGTGTTTTCTCTTAGTGTACCAGTAGCCCCCCTACTTTTCTTTGGGGGGTATTTTCTACCGCCTGCCCAGTCTTTTACTTTCGTAGGGAGTGATTTCTGTGTGCAGATTTGGGACCATTCCTTCTAGGTTTTTCCCAAGTGTAGATTATGATATATCTTTCTCGTCTGCGTTCCAGCGAGTACAAGTCAAGTGCTTCCAAACGTTCCCAGTAGTTGAGGTGTTTGATGGAGCTGATATGTGCAGTAAGGTTCTCTGTACATTCTCTAGATCTGCATTTTCCCCTGCTTTGAACGGAGATGTTAATGTTCAGCAGTATTCCAGCCTAGAGAGAACAAGTGATTTGAAAATGGGTCGTCATTAGCTTGGCATCTCTTGTTTTGAACGTTCTCATTATCCATCCTATCTTTTTCTTCGCAGATGTGATAGTGACATTATTGTGATCCTTGAAGGTGAGATCCTCAGGTCCTCACATTATTGTATGATCAAAGTTGTAGTATACTCAATTCTAATTATTATCTCCTCCAGTTTTCCATAACGGAGTAGTTTGAATTGTCTTCATTGAACATCACATTGTTCTCTTCGCTCATTGGAAAACCTGTTTTAAATCTTCTTGGAGACTTGCCGTGTCCTCAATGGATGACACTCTCATGCAGATCCTAGTATCGTCTGCAAAGGATGACACGGTGCTATGGTTTCACCTCTGGCTATTCTGATATCAGGATGAGGAACAGGATAGGGACGAGTACTGTGCCTTGTGGAACAGAGCTCTTCACTATGGCATCTTCCCATTTAACTCTACCACTACTCTTTGTGTCTTACTTGCTGTCTGTACCTTTCATGCTGTCTGTTCTTACCGGTTGTCCATACCTTGCTGTATGTTTCTTTCTTGTTGGCTGTGTGTACCTTATTTCTGTGTGTACCTCACTTTTGTGTACCTTTTGTGTGTACCTTACTTTAGTGTGTACCTTACTTATTGTCTGTACCTTACTAGCTGTGTGTACCTTACTTGATGTCTGTATTTTACTTGCTGTTTGTACCTTACTTTGTTATACAGTGTCATCTGAATGTTGTATGGTGTCATCTGAATGTTGTATGGTGTCATCTGAATGTTATATGGTGTCATCTAAATGTTTAAGATAGCTTTTACAAGATGGTGTGTTGTGGTCAGCAAAGATGTGCACTTCAGTGGTTCATTACACATATAATCAACACTTAACTCCACGTATTCCCTCACATGTTTATTGTAAAGTTTCAGTGTCATCGTTCATTTTAGCAGACAGTGTTTTAATGTCAGCGTCTGGTGTCCGGAAGAGGAATTCCTTAAACAATCCCCACACGAACCTTAATCCGTGATATCTGGAGAGCAAAGAATATGCAGATAACAATTCCTGTACCATGGTATTAATGCACCAGATAAGTATCATATTATTTATGAAATACCATACGGACAAGACTCACGAAATCGTAATAACACGATTGCAAACAAACCATACCACGGGTGGGGTTCGAACCCGCGATCAGACACTCAAAACTCCAGACCGTCGCGTAAGCCACTGGGCCAGCTAGCTTCAATAAGATTCATCCAACTAGGTATATTTCTACACCATAGGAAGGTTAGCATAGGCACCACTGCGTACACTGGACACAGTGATGCCTATGTTATATATCGTAGATATTTATAAGAGTGTATGGGCAACCATGGGCGTAATCCTGCTGCTGTGAGATTTTGTCAAAATGTCTGTTTCACAGTATCTGACAAAACTCTCTCAGGCAGCATCTGTTACATTACGTAAACAACATTTGTGAAAATATATACATCTTATAAATCTCTTCTCTTCAAGTGAAGCGTCACCACAACACAAAACGGAACCGTACCATTTGATATAACTCTCAAAATAAGTATATCAAGACTCAAGAAATCGTAATAACAAGATTGTAAATAAACCAGGGTACGGGTGGGGCTTGAACCCGGGGCTAGTGAGTGGTAGAGCTCCAGGTCAGTAAGCCACCTGGGACAACTGGCTACAATAAGATTAATCAAACTATATTTATGCACCATAGTGTATATAAATACTAACCTCCCTATGGTGCATAAATATACCTAGTTGGATTAATCTTATTGTACTAACTGTCCCAGGTGGCTTACCTCTAACTTGGAAACATTTCAGAGTTTTGGGATGTTGAAAGCAAGTTTTCGTCCTGGCAAGGTAACTATTCATTACAGAACTATCGAAAAATAATCCGATTTGTGGGTTCTAAATTCTGTTTTACTTTTTCAAGATGTAAGACTCAGCCCTTCTCTTCACTATTGATTATCCCTCTCTACAATAATATAATTTTTATCTTCAATATTCCACACTATCCTCACATTTTCACTTACTCTTTTTCTTTCTTTCTCATCTTTTACACAGGGTATGACGAGGTTAGGTTAAGGATCCCTAACTTTATTGACAAGCTATTTACAAGTTAAGGATTCCTAACTTTATTGACAAGCTAAGAGCTGTTACCTACATCAGCTCATTTGAAAGCCTTTTTATTGTTATGAAACATACAAGTAGGGAACAGGATGAAGTTGGAGCCATATATGGGCCAACATTTTCATTTGATCAATTAACTTTATCTCGTTGACATCATAATGCTGTACGAATGTGTTCCTGACTCGAGTCATCCTGGGGATATATGATCTCAGATGAAGTGATGTTCTGGAGAAAGGTACTGCCAGAGTGAAGTTGTTGCTTTCTGCCCGTCTTGTGGTATAGAAGCTGTCTTCTCACTGCCCGTCTTGTGGTATAGAAGCTTGCTTCTCGCTGTCCTCGAAGTGGAGCCAAGTGTGGTACTTTGACAATGTTGGCCATGTATAACAGTAAGGCCACCCACATCCCTCCTGTGTTGAAGGCTCTGCTGAAATGATAGATCTATCCAGCCTGGCTCCAGGCGAGACATGAGGCGTCTTGCTATGTTCTCTACTCTGTCAAGCAGTCGCAGATGAGATGGGGGGGCAGGCAAACCAAGAAAGTGGAGCATACTCAAGGTGTGAGCATACATATGGCTCATACAGAATCTTGCAACCCTACTGTTGAGCAAATGCGAGGTACGTCGAAGTGTTGTAAGCTTCCTGGCTGCCTTGTTTGCAAGATTTGCAATGTGGTTCTTCATGTCAGTTTGGAGTCCAATTTCACCCCAAGGATATCAATTTCTTCCTCAGGTACCAACACTCTCCCATTCATACTTCTGCTCCGGCCTTTCCATCATGGTGCCTAGAGACCATTATCATTTGTGTTTTCTCAGGTGCAAATGTTACCTGCCATCAGTTTCCCCAAGCTGATATAGCTCTTAGCTGGTGATTGATGTAGCTTAGGGCAGCTGGCATTTCTTCTCTTGGATAAGTAAATGTCAGAGAACAGTCGTCTGCATATGCATGGGATTCAGAGATGAGATGAAGAAGGTCATTGAAGTAGACATTCCATAACAATGGCCCAAGCACACTTTCCTGTGGAACACTTGCCCAGTAGGATGTCTTGCTGATTCTGTTCCACTGAGAACTAACCTTAGAGATCTATCATGATGATAATCACTGAGGAGACATAGTGTAGACCCTGTAATTGCCAGTGCTTGCAGTTTTGCCAAGAGGTCCTGGTGCCACACTCGGTCGAAAGCAATGTCCAGTGCTACCACACAGCTGACTTTGGATTCCTCCAGTGACTGGTGCCATTTAGTGGAGAGGTTTAACAACAGATCAGCAGCAGAGAAACGTTTCCTGAAGCCATATTGACGGTCACAAAGTATTGAGTGGTAATCAAAAACTCTGTCATTTGTCTTGAGATTATTGTCTCAAGGATCATCCCAGTGATTGACAGGAGTGACACTGGTCTGTAGTTGAAGATTTCTGTTATGTTGTTCTTTTTGTGAACAGGGACTACATTTGCCACAGAGAAGGCCATTTACAATGTACTAGGCAGTTCTGAAAGATGCGAGTTAGAGGTGCTACTAGCTGGTTTGCACATCTCAGTAATCTTGGGCTCAAGCGATTTATGAAGAAAATGCACCTCCTCCTGCCTTATTGTCACCACTGACAGCTTTGACACAGTTAATAACAAAAAGACACAATACCGTGACTGGAACAATACACCACAACCCGCACATATAAAAGGGAGGAGCTTACGACGACGTTTCGGCTCCGACTTGGACCATTTACAAAGTCACACTAACACACAGAGACGGAGGAAGGGGTATTTATAGGCAGGCAGACAGGGGAGGGTACAGAGAGTGGAAATAAGTAAGTAGTGGAAGTGGTAGTAGTAGTAAATTAGTAGTGGAGACAGTCATATTCTAGGAAGGGAGCACTGCAATGAGGCTAGCGGCCCAAAGGGTGGGACGAGAACACAGAGGGAGGAAAGGCAGAAAAAAATGAAGGACAAATACAAGGCAAAAGAAAGGATAGAAAGGAAAACCCAAGGAGAAAAAGGAGAAGGGGAAGAGATGAAAGGGGAAGGAATCAGGTTAAGTCACGGGTGTTCTGAAGTTTAGAGCATTTAACAATGTAATGAGAGAGGAAAGCATCAACAGAGACAAAGCCTATGCACAGTGGCATGTACATTCATTACTTCTCTTATCATGCCTCCTCTGTCAAGAAGAGTGTTCTTATCTCCCTCTTTCTCCGTGCTCTCCGCATCTGTGATCCTCAGTTTCTTGAAGCAGAAATTTCCACTCTTCATAATTCTTTTTCCGCCTGAGCTACCCTTCCCATTTCATAGACTCTGCTTTCTCTCTTGCCAAACGGACTTTCTTCTCTCCTAAACCCTCTACTCCTGAGAACTCTCCAGTCCTCTACCTTCCCTACATCTCTGGTCTCTCTAATCTCAGCAACTCTCTCCGTTCCTTAGATATCAAACTTACCTTTCGTCAGACTAACACTCTTCGCACTAATCTAGTTCATACCTCCCTCCCTCCACAGATTCTCCTGGTGTCTACTCTATTTCTTGCTCCTCCTGTCCTCTTCAGTACTTCGGAGAAACTGGCCGATCTCTTTCTGACAGACTCAAGGAGCACAAAAATAGTGTTAGGCTTGCGACACTAATAATGCTCTTTTCTGTCATGTCAGAGATCACAGTCATCCTATTGATTGGTCTTCTGCTAAAACTGTCTACCCTACGTCCAACTTTCATAGTCGCCGCCTGGTTGAATCCTCCCTTATACACAACTTTCCCTGTATGAATCTTAGCCCTGGCTTTGTCTCTGTTGATGCTTTCCTCTATCATTACATTGTTAAATGCTCTAAACTTCAGAACACCCGTGACTTAACCTGATTCCTTCCCCTTTCATCTCTTCCCCCTTCTCCTTTTTTCTCCTTGGGTTTTCCTTTCTTTTGCCTTGTATTTTTCCTTCATTTTTTTTCGCCTTTCCTCCCTCTATGTTCTCGTCCCACCCTTGCGGGCCGCTAGCCTCATTGCAGTGCTCCCTTCCTAGAATATGATTGTCTCCACTACTACTATTACTACTACTACCACTTCCACTACTTACTTATTTCCCCACTCTCTTGTACCCTTCCCTGTCTGCCTGCCTATAAATACCCCTTCCTCCGTCTCTGTGTGTTAGTGTGACTTTGTAAATGGTCCAAGTCGGGCCGAAACGTCGTCGTAAGCTCCTCCCTTTTATATGTGCGGGTTGTGTGTGTATTGACACAGTTCTTGCAGCTAGCCAAGGAGGGTCCCTTGCTGGATCAGGAACTTGCATTTTGGTAGCAAAGTGTTCGGCAAAGAGGTCCGCTTTCTCTTTACTAGTAGAGGTGGTCCCATCCTGTCGATTTAGAGGTGGAATAAGTTCATCAGGCAGATAACCTTGTCTACCTGATGCTAGCATTCTTTTTTGTGGTCACCTCCCATTTAAAGATGGCTCACTTTTGAACTTCACCCATATGCCTACAGGCTTGCCAGTGCAAGTTCCTGTTATAGGTAGTAAAATGTCTCTTATACCTTTGCCATGTCTTGTGTTTAGCAGTAGCAGCTCTCTACAACGAAAGCCAAACCAAGGCTGATCTGTATGCTTCGTCACATACTGCCGGTGAGGATTAGATTTTAGATTTTGCCACCGAAGTGGCTAGTTTATTGTGCACCCCATATCCATCCTGTGGACGGTAGCGCAAGAGCATATGGATACACAAAGGCCTAGGCACTAGGCCCCAAAGGGTTAACAATTGTACATTTGGGTTTATATCTACATTTCAATTATCTGTTACAAGCAGGTATCTTATTTCATGAATAAGATATCTTGACATGTCACATAGGTTATTATATTGTCTATCTCTATATTCCTCAATAAGTGCACAATTAAGCACATAGTGTTCACGACAGTGACCATATGCCTGATCACATAATTTGCATTTAGTTTGATCATCATCTGTCTCCCAAACTGTCAGAAGTACCTGTAGCCAAGCCTAAGCCTGGCCACTACAACATCAGTCAGTCTGTTCACATTGCAAGTTGCTCCACAAACATGCCCATCTGTGCTCGCATTATCATGAGCACAGATAGGCACGTTCATGGAAATTAATTTGGATTTATATCTACAGTTCACTTATCTGTTACAAGCAAATTTAGGAAATTTGCTTAGAATAAGTGGTATCCTACCTTCACTAATAAGATATCTTGACATGTCACATAGGTTATTATACTGTTTATCTCTATATTCCTCAATAAGTGGACAATTCAGCACATAGTGTTCAAGACAGTGACCATATGCCTGATCACATAATTTGCATTTAGTTTGATCATCATCTGTGTATCTCCCAAACTGCCAGAAGTACTTGTAGCCAAGCCGAAGCCTGGCCACTACAACATCAGTCAGTCTGTTCACATTGCAAGTTGCTCACGGAATAATATTAGGAGAGAAATAAATAATGAAAATGATAGCTATAGGAATGCAATTAGAAGCCTGAGTAGATCTATAACCCACTATGATAACATGAATGTAGATAAGTATGCCGGTGAGGGATGTGTTCTTGTTGTAGATTAAGGATGTGTCCAGTGAAGGCTTTCACTTGGTTGTCAACATCACCTTGGAGAAGAGCATTCCAATCGGTGGTGGCGAGCTCAGAACAAAGGGCTGGCCAATTACCTCTTTCCCCTCTCTCTCTCTCTCTACTTCCATCCTTCCTTTACATCTTCCATCACTCACCACTCTCTTCTTCCCTCTTCTCCCTCGCGACTCTCTTCTAACCACTTCCCTCTTCTCCCTCACCACTCTCTTCTCTTTTGATATATTCTATGTCTGAACTGCTCAAGGTGAATTTAGGTTCGTCGTCTCCTCTCTCTCTGGTTGTTTTCTTAACATGTTGGTACATGAAGTTTTCTAATACTGCCTCTAGCATCTTGGCTTTTCATGTATCTGGTCCCCCATGTGACTCCAGATTCTCCCAGTCAATTTTCTTATGGTAGAAATCCCTCATGGTGAGTAACTTTGCCCTGCTCATGTGGGCTCTTTTGACAATGTCAGTCAGTGTATCCATCATCACTGTTGCTCTCGTCATATTCCTGTCTTGGCCCCCTGTTGTTTGGTACATCACTGCTACCATCACTTTTGGGACCCCAGTATGCAGTGCTCCTACTATGTACTTATCTGCTACCCCTCTGACTAGTCCTCCCATTTTCTCAAAAGTCCCTTGGTTCTTGATGAGCAGTGCAGCTCCTCTCCCTCTGCCCCCCATCTTGTCTCAGGATCTCTTTAATTGTTTTGATGTCCTTGGATGCCTCAGTGATTCTTTCCTCCCAATACTCACTCTTAATTGTAATTCCATCTGTGTTGGTGTACCACACCTTCAACTTTCTTTCTACGGACTTTGTTATGGGAGGTGGGAGGGGTTGTTGCTGGCTGTGGCTGTGGGTGTGGTAGGCAGTCCTGAATATTATGGTGGTCTGCTGGTGTGGCAGTATTAGTGCTGGGAGGGGTGGGAACTGTGGATGTTGAGTGTAACTTGGCTTTTGTTATTGTGTTTGGATGGTGATGGGTTGTAGAGGTTCAGAGGATGCTGTGGGTGGGTATGTGTGCAGTTGTGTTTGCTGCTTCCTTCGAGGATGAGCTCCCCTGTCTGCCGGTGCCTGCCCTGTCCTACCCTCATACCTTTGGCACATTCTTACTCTCTCTCTATGTTGTTCCCTTCTTTTTGTGTTTTGTTCCAGTCGAATTACACTTGCTTGTAGTTTTGGGAACTCTTTAACAGTGGATTCCACTGCATGATTTTGTTTCGTGTCTTTCTGACTTGAATGTCAATTTGATTGGGTGGTTCTTTTCCCTCGAGAACCACCCAAGTCTCTGAAAATTTGTCAGTTGAGTCGTGTCCTCTCCTGTTACTGCGATGATGCTCTCGATCTCTTTAATCTCTCCCCGACTTCTTTAATTATTTGTCACCCCTTCTGCCTCAGAAAGCCCATGAATAATGATTGCCCTCTCTCCTTCCTCATCCCATTTTGTTTCCCTCTATATATCTGGATCTGATCTAAGTATCTCATTGGTTGTCTCCATTATCATCTTTCAAATTTCCACGAGGCCTGGAATCGTTTCCCTGAGAGACTTCTTTTGTGTGTGTGTGTGTTTGTGAGAGTGTGTGAGTGTGTGAGTGTGAGTGTGTGTGTGTGTGTGTGTGTACTCACCTAGTTGTGGTTGCAAGGGTAGAGTCATAGCTCCTGGTGTGAGTGTGTGCGTGTGTACTCACCTAGTTGTACTCACCTAGTTGTGGTAGCAGGGGTCGAGTCATAGCTCCTGGCCCCGCCTATTCACTGGCCACTACTGGGTCACACTCCCTGCGCCATGAGCTTTATCATACCTTATCATACCTCTGTGTGTGTGTGTGTGTGTGTATGTGTGTGTGTGTGTGTGTGTAGTGTATGCAAATGTGTGTACTCACCTAATAGTAATTGTAGGGGTCAAGTCATAGCTCCTGGTCCCTGGTCGCTACTAGGTCCACTCTCTCCTTGCTCCATGAGCTTAATCATACCTCTTTTTATGGCAATGTATGGATAATGCCTCCACTACATCATTCTCCATACTATTCCACTTCCTGACAACTCTTTGACCGTGAAATACTTCCTAACATCTATGTGATTCATCTGAGTCTTCAACTTCCGATTGTGCCCCCTAGTTGCTGTGTCCCATCTCTGGAACATTCTGTCTCTGTCCACCTTTTCACTTCCTCTCAGTATTTTATATGTCGTTATCATATCCCCCCTATCTCTCCTGTCTTCCAGTGTCGTCAGGTCGATTTCCCTTAACCTCTCCCCTTAGCTCCGGGACTAGTCTTGTTCCAAACCTTTGCACTTTTTCTAGTTTCCTTACATGCTTGGCTAGGTGTGGGTTCCAAACTGGTGCTGCATACTCCAATATGGGCCAAACGTACACAGTGTACGTGTTCTTAGGTTTGCTCGGCGCCCGTATGATGTAGCTGTTATTCGGCTGATGTGCGCCTCAGGAGATGTGCTCGGTGTTATACTCACCCCATATTACAATATTCACTAGTTGAATATCAAGTTCAGCCTGTTACTAGTGTTTTTGTAATATGGGAGAGTCTGGGATAACAATAAGCATTAAAATTTATAATCTTTACTATAGTATATTTTAGTATAAAAACAGATTCTTTGGTATTCAATATGACAATAGATTACATCTATTTTTCTTTGGTACAAATATATCACATGTTACAATAACGTAGTCATGACTCTACCTACTTCTCCGTGTCACATGACACTACCATTCTTATTGTCATGACACGCCTACTTCTCCGTGTCTTCAGACACCCTTGACTCTGTGTTACGACACGCCTTCTCACAGTGTCACACAACACTTTTCTCTGTGTCACATGACACGCCCTCTGTCACACGACACCTTCCCTACCGTGTCACACGACACCCTTTTCTCTGTGTCGTAACACGCCTTCTCATTGTCATACGACACCCTTTTCTATGTGTCATGAACACCTTCTCTGACAATAGCCTTTTCAACAGTGTTACATGATATGTTAATTTTACATGACTTTCCGTGTTACACCATTCACCTGTGTTATTACCCACACTAAAACTTACACACAACCTTCTCTATAAACACTTATCTGTGTCTTCACACGACACTCACTTCTTTGTGTCTTCACACGACACTCACTTCTCTGTGTCTTCACACGACACTCACTTCTCTGTGTCTTCACACGACACTCACTTCACTGTGTCTTCACACGACACTCACTTCTCTATGTCTTCACACGACACTCACTTCTCTGTGTCTTCACACAACACTCACTTCTCTGTGTCTTCACACGACACTCACTTCACTGTGTCTTCACACGACACTCACTTCTCTGTGTCTTCACACGACACTCACTTCTCTGTGTCTTCACACGACACTCACTTCTCTGTGTCTTCACACGACACTCACTTCACTGTGTCTTCACACAACACTCACTTCTCTGTGTCTTCACACGACACTCACTTCTCTGTGTCTTCACACAACACTCACTTCTCTGTGTCTTCACACGACACTCACTTCTCTGTGTCTTCACACGACATTCACTTATCTGTGTCTTCACACGACATTCACTTCTCTGTGTCTTCACACGACACTCACTTCACTGTGTCTTCACACGACACTCCTAGGCTATCCAACAGAAAACGAAATTCAGCAGGTGTGTGTCTGTGTGTCAAACCAGCAGGAACAGTCCAGCAGTATCAGATGAACTGAGTGGGCCATCAAGCAACTCTGAGGCCGTCAAAACTCAGTGGACTCTCACGCATGGGTGAACTAAGGCCTGTCACCAGCAGTTGTAGTCTGGTGAATACTAGTAAAGCCTAGTTGTCACCAGCACATGTTGTCTGTGAGAGTCTGGTGAAAACACTACAAGTCAAGCCGGCTCAGCAGTCCAAAATTTGGTCTGATGACGTACCCAGTGACTGCCGGCCGGCAGGATAACTACCTATCATGTTAGGTAGGAGGCCGCAACACCCCAAGACCCTTTTCCTTGAGTGAGGTTTGTAGTCTCTGCCCCCTTATACTGTACTCTCTCTTCGGTCTTCTTTGCCCTTCCCCAATCTTCATGACTTTGCACTTCGTGGGGTTGAACTCCAGGAGCCAGTTGCTGGACCAGGCCTGCAGCCTGTCCAGATCCCTGGTCCTCGTCCGATTGAATTCTCTTCATCAACTTCACATCATCTGCAAACAGAGACACTTCGGAGTCTATTCCTTCCGTCATGTCGTTCACAACTACCAGAAACAGCACCAGTCTTAGGATTGACCCCTGTGGAACCCCGCTCTTTACAGGTGCCCACCTCGCCACGTACCATGGCTCGCTGTTGTCTTCCTAACAGGTATTCCCTAATCCATTGTAGTGCCTTCTCTGTTATCCCTGCCTGGTCCTCCAGCTTTTGCATTAATCTCTTGTGTGAAACTGTGTCAAACGCCTTCTTACAGTCCAAGAAAATGCGGTCTACTCACCCCTCTCTCTCTTGTCTTACTGCTGTCACCCTGTGATAGAACTTCAGTCCCTGAAACCATGCTGGCTGTCGTTGATTAGCTCATTCTTTTCTAGGTGCTCCACCACTCTTCTGATAATCTTCTCCATGACCTTGCACACTATACATGTCAGTGACACTGGGCTGTAGTTTAATGCTTCGTGTCTGTCTCCTTTTTTAAAAACTGGGACTACATTTGCTGTCTTCCATACCTCAGGTAATCGCCCTGTTTCAATAGATGTGTTGAAGATTGTTGTTAGTGGTACACACAGCACCTCCGCTCCCTCTCTCAGGAGCCATGGAGAGATGTTATTAAGCCCAATCGCCTTTGAGGAATCTAGCTCACTTAGCAGCCTCTTAACTTCTTCCTCGGTTGTATGTATTGTGTCCAACACTCGATGGTGTAACCCGCCTCTCCGTCTTTCTGGAGTCCCTTCTGTCTCCTCTGTGAACACTTCTTTGAATCTCGTGTTGAGCTCCTCGCATACTTTATGGTCGCTTCTTGTGACCTCCAATCCTTCCTTCCTCAGTCTGATTACCTGGTCCTTGGCTGCTGTTTTCCTTCTTATGTAACTGTACAACAGCTTCGGGTCAGATTTGGCTTTCGCTGCTATGTCATTTTCGTATTGTCATTGGGCCTCCCTTCTTACCTGTGCATATTAATTTCTGGCTCTACAACTGCTCTCCTTATTCTCCTGGGTCTTTTGTCTTCTATACTTCTTCCATTCCCTAGCACACTTGGCTTTGGCCTCCCGTCACCGTTGGGTAAACCACGGGCTCATCCTGTCTTTCTCGTTATTTCTGTTACCCTTGGGAACAAACCTCTCCTCAGGTTCCTTGCACATTGTTGTCACCTATTCCCTCATCTCGTTTACCGACTTCCCTATCAGTTCTCTGTCCCACTGAACCCAGTTCAGGAATTTTTTTATGCCTGCATAGTCCCCTTTCTTGTAGTTTCGCTACATTCGTCCGGCCTTTCCTTCTTCCCTGTCCACTTGTAACTCTGCTATGTATTCGAAGCTCAGAACCATATGATCACTGGCCCCGACGTGTCTTTCATATGTGATGTCCTCAATATCTGCACTACTCAATGTGAATACTAGGTCCAGTCTCGCTGGTTCATCCTCTCCTCTATCTCTGGTAGTGTCCCTTACGTGTTGGTACATGAGGTTTTCCAGTACCACCTCCATCATCTTAGCCCTCCACGTTTCTGGGCCTCAATGTGGCTCCAGGTTCTTCCAGTCGATTTCCTTGTGGTTGAAGTCACCTATAATCAGCAGCTTTGCCCTGCTCGCATGAGTCCTTCTGGCCACTTCAGCCAGTGTGTCAACCATCGCTCTATTGCTCTCATCATACTTTTGCCTTGGTCTCCTGCTGTTCTGAGGTGGGTTATACATCACTGCAATTACCACCTTGGGACCTCCAGACTAAAGTGTTCTTATTATGTAGTCTCTTGCTTCTCCTCTGTCTCCTCTCTCCAGCTCATCAAAATCCCATCGGTTTTTGATGAGCAGTGCCACTCCTCTACAACCTCTGTTCCCTCTGTCTTTCCTCAGGATCTGATATCCCGTTGAAAAGATGGCATCTGTTATTCCTGTGAGCTTGGTTTCTGTGAGAGCTATGATGTCCAATGATGCCTCTTTGACTCTTTCTTGCCACTCCTCCAACTTATTCGTTATTCCATCAGCGTTGGTGTACCATACCTTCAGCTTCCTCTCCAACACTGTGTTTTGGTGAGTCTGT
>WNWK01031981.1:0-22267 GCA_009830355.1 Cherax destructor
ACCAGAACAGGGAAAAGAGCAACAGGAGCGAGCACAACAAACCCATCCCCAGAACCCCAAAACCAAACACGCTATCCCAACACAGACCACAATCCACACTTACATCCCCCACCCTCACTATGCAGTAAAGCCCCCAGCACACCGCCAGGGCCCCCACCCCCACAGACCCCCGAAACACAGTGTTGGAGAGGAAACTGAATGTATGGTACACCAACGAGATGGAATAACGATAAGTGGGAGGAGTGGCATGAAAGAATCAAGAGGCATCACCGGACATCATAGCCCTCACTGAAACAAAGCTCACAGGGATGATAACAAATGCCATCTTTCCAACGGGATACCAGATCCTGAGGAAAGGCAGAGGGAACAGAAAGGGTGGAGGAGTGGCACTGCTGATCAAAAACAGATGGGATTTTGATGAGCTGGAGAGAGGGGACAGAGAAGAAGCAGGAGATTGTATAATAGGAACACTTCAGTCCGGAGGTCCAAAGGTGATAATTGCAGTGATGTATAACCCACCACAGAACAGCAGGAGACCAAGGCAAGAGTATGATGAGAGTAATAGAGCAATGGTTGACACACTGGCCGAATTGGCCAGAAGGGCTCATGCGAGCAGGGCGAAGCTACTGATCATGGATGACTTCAACCATAAGGAAATCGATTGGGAGAACTTAGAACCACATGGGGGCCAAGAAACATGGAGGGCTAAAATGATGGAGGTGGTACTGGAAAATCTCATGTACCAACATGTAAGGGACAATACCAGAGAGAGAGGGGAGGACGAACCAGCGAGACTGGACCTAGTATTCACCCTGAGTAGCGCAGACATTGAGGACATCACACATGAAAGCCACCTTGGGGCCAGTGATCATATGGTTCTAAGCTTCGACTACATAGTAGAGTTACAAGTGGAGGGGAGAGCAGGAAGGGCTGCACAAATGAAGCCAAACTACAAGAAAGGTGACTACGTGAGCATGAAGAACTTCCTGCACGGAGTTCAGTGGGACAGAGAGCTGGCAGGGAAGTCGGTAAACGAGATGATGGAATATATGACAACAATTTGCACGGAAGCTGAGGGGAGGTTTATACCCAAGGGTAATAAGAAAAGCGAAAAAGCCAGGATGAGCCCATGGTTCACCCAAAGGTGCAGGGAAGCCAAAACCAAGTGTGCCAGGAAATGGAAGAAGTATAGAAGGCAAAGGACCCAGGAGAATAAGGAGAGCAGTCGTAGAGCCAGAAATGAATATGCACAGGTAAGAAGGGAAGCCCAAAGACAATACGAAAATGACATAGCAGCGAAAGCAAAATCTGACCCAAAGCTGTTGTACAGCCACATCAGGAGGAGAACAACAGTCAAGGACCAGGTGATCAGGCTGAGGAAGGAAGGAGGGGAGGTCACAAGAAATGACCACGAAGTGTGTGAGGAGCTCAACATGAGATTCAAAGAGGTGTTCACAGAGGAAATAGAAGGGCCTCCAGAAAGGAGGAGAGGTAGGGTACACCATCAGGTGCTGGACATGATACACACAACTGAGGAGGAAGTGAAGAGGCTACTAAGCGAGCTAGATACCTCAAAGGCGATGGGGCCGGACAACATTTCTCCATGGGTCCTGAGAGAGGGAGCAGAGGAGCTATGTGTACCCCTAACAACAATTTTCAACACGTCTATCTAAACAGGGCAACTACCAGAGGTATGGAAGACAGCAAATGTAGTTCCAATTTTTAAAAAAGGAGACAGAAACGTAGCATTAAACTACAGACCAGTGTCACTGACATGTATAGTATGCAAGGTCATGGAGACGATTATCAGGAGAAGAGTGGTGGAGCACCTAGAAAGGAATGAGCTTATCAACGACGGCCAACACGGTTTCAGGGACGGGAAATCCTGTGTCACAAACCTACTGGAGTTCTATGACAGGGTGACAGCAGTAAGACAAGAGAGAGAGGGGTGGGTAAATTGCATATTCTTGGACTGTAAGAAGGCGTTTGACACAGTCCCACACAAGAGATTAGTGCAGAAGCTGGAGGACCAGGCAGGGATAACAGGGAAGGCACTACAATGGATCAGGGAATACCTGTCAGGAAGACAGCAGCAAGTCATGGTCCGTGGCGAGGTGTCAGAGTGGGCGCCGGTGACGAGTGGGGTTCCACAGGGGTCAGTCCTAGGACCGGTGCTGTTTCTGGTGTTTGTGAACGACATGACGGAAGGAATAGACTCCGAAGTGTCCCTGTTTGCAGATGATGTGAAGTTGATGAGAAGAATTCAATTGGAAGAGGACCAGGCAGAACTACAAAGGGATCTGGACAGGCTGCAAGCCTGGTCCAGCAATTGGCTCCTGGAGTTCAACCCAACCAAGTGCAAAGTCATGAAGATTGGGGAAGGGCAAAGAAGACCGCAGACGGAGTACAGTCTAGGGGGCCAGAGACTACAAACCTCAATCAAGGAAAAAGATCTTGGGGTGAGTATAACACCAGGCACATCTCCTGAGGCGCACCTAAGAACAGCATTCTGACATCTTAATAAAGAATCGTTCAGGACCCTGTACACTGTGTACGTTAGGCCCATACTGGAGTATGCAGCACCAGTTTGGAACCCACATTTATCCAAGCACGTAAAGAAGCTAGAGAAAGTGCAAAGGTTTGCAACAAGACTAGTCCCGGAGCTAAGGGGTATGTCCTACGAGGAGAGGTTAAGGGAGATCGACCTGACGACACTGGAGGACAGGAGAGATAGGGGGGACATGATAACGACATATAAAATACTGAGAGGAATTGACAAGGTTGACAGAGACAGAATGTTCCAAAGATGGGACACAGCAACAAGGGGACACAGTTGGAAGTTGAAGACTCAGATGAATCACAGGGATGTTAGGAAATATTTCTTCAGTCACAGAGTAGTCGGGAAGTGGAATAGCTTGGGAAGCGATGTAGTGGAGGCAGGTTCCAAACACAGCTTTAAGAAGAAGTATGATAAAGCTCATGGCGCAGGGAGAGTGACCCAGTAGCGGCCAGTGAAGAGGCGGGGCCAGGAGCTATGTCTCGACCCCTGCAACCACAACTAGGTGAGTACATCATAAGAGTTAGCCTGTCTTTCATAGGCTTGTGTCCTGGCAGTGCCTTTTCCTCCTGAGTAATGTAGGTCCTCTTTGGCATTTTCTTCCAAAACAGGCCTGTTTCATCACAATTAAACACTTGTTGGGGTTCGAATTTTTCAGTGTCTACGAACCGCTGGAATTCTTGCACAAATTTTTCAGCTGCACGTTTGTCTGAGCTGGCTGCCTCACCATGCCTCACAACACTGTGTATGCCACTACGTTTCTTAAACCTGTCAAACCAGCCTCTGCTGGCTTTAAAATCACTCGCCTCACCACTGGTTGCAGGCAACTTCCTTGCCTTTTCACAAATTATCACCATGGAAATACTATCACCCGCTCTCTGTTTTTCATTGATGCACACCATCAGTAACTTCTCAACCTCATCCACTATTTTTGATCTTTGTTTCGTTAACAAATTAACCCCTTTTGCAACATTAGCTTCCTTGATCTCATTTCTCTGTGCCAGGATAGTGCCGATAGTAGATGGGGTTTTCTTGTGCATCCTGGCAAGATCACTCAGACGTACGCCACTCTCATATTTTTCTATAATCTCTTTCTTCAGTTCGATGGGGTTCCTCACTCTCTTTACCACTGGGGTGCCACTAGGAAGCTTCTTTGGACCCATGGTGACTTATTTCACAGTGACAATCACTAAACTACCAAAAAAGACACCAAATGTATTGTGAATGTTTGAAAGAGTGCGCTGGGTAATGTTCTCTCAATGGTAAACAACGCGTCACTGGCGTCTTGCGCAGGCCAGGCGCGGAGCAGGCGGACAGGTCTAATACGTTTCGCTGACCGGGTTTTTTTCGCTAACTGATACCGAAAAAAACTTTCGGTAACCGATTTTTTTGTTAACTAAGCATTTCGTTAACCGGGGTTCCACTGTACTTTTGTTGTGTTTATTGCTGGTTCAGTGATTGTCACTGTGAAATAAGTCACCATGGGTCCAAAGAAGCTTCCTAGTGGCACCCCTGTGGTAAAGAGAGTGAGAAACACCATCGAACTAAAGAAGGAGATATAGTTGAAAAATATGAGAGTGGTGTACGTGTGAGTGAGCTTGCCAGGATGTACAAGAAAAACACATCTACTATCACCACTATCCTGGCAAAGAGAAATGAAATCAAGGAAGCTAATGTTGCAAAAGGGGTTGATATGTTAACGAAAAATAGATCGAGAACAGTGGATGAGGTTGAGAAGTTGTTGGTATTGTGGATCAATGAAAAACAGTTAGTGGGTGATAGTATTTCCACTGCGATAATTTGTGAAAAGGCAAGGCAGTTGCACGCAGATCTTGTCAAGACAATGCCTGGAACCAGTGGTGAGGCGAGTGATTTTAAAGCCAGCAAAGGCTGGTTTGAGCTTCTTAAGTACTGTCACTAATTATTGCAACACTCTTCACCAAATTCATCGAATCCTCCACCTTCTCATCAATTCTCAAAATAGCGAGGGTCACCCTGATCCACAAAGGAGGTGATCAAGCAGACTTGAATAACTATAGACCAATATCTAACTTACTTCTGCTCTCTAAAATCTCTTTGCACTGCAATTCATTATTGTAATTACAAAATCTTGATGTAAACTAGCGGTGATTAAATATAACGAGCAATTCGTGTAACGAGCGCTTTTTTCGCTAAATATTTCCGTCATGTAGCGACCATTCCCTCGTCTAGCGGCCCGTACCAGACCTGTCCGCCTGCCCCACGCTTGTGCAGGACGCCAGTCTAGCGTTGTTTACCATTGAGAGAACATTACCCAGCGTGCTCTTTCAAACATTCACAATACTTTTGTTGTGTTTATTGCTGGTTCAGTGATTGTCACTGTGAAATAAGTCACCATGGGTCCAAAGAAGCTTCCTAGTGGCACCCCTGTGGTAAAGAGAGTGAGAAACACCATCGAACTAAAGAAGGAGATAATTGAAAAATATGAGAGTGGTGTACGTGTGAGTGAGCTTGCCAGGATGTACAAGAAAAACACATCTACTCTCACCACTATCCTGGCAAAGAGAAATTAAATCAAGGAAGCTAATGTTGCAAATGGGGTTGATATGTTAACAAAAAATAGATCGAGAACAGTGGATGAGGTTGAGAAGTTGTTGGCATTGTGGATCAATGAAAAACAGTTAGTGGGTGATAGTATTTCTACTGCGATAATTTGTGAAAAGGCAAGGCAGTTGCACGCAGATCTTGTCAAGACAATGCCTGGAACCAGTGGTGAGGCGAGTGATTTTAAAGCCAGCAAAGGGTGGTTTGAGAGGTTTAAGAAATGTAGTGGCATACACAGTGTTGTGAGACATAGTGAGGCAGCCAGCTCAGACAAACGTGCAGCTGAAAAGTTTGTGCAGGAATTCCAGGGTTTCGTAGACACTGAAAAATTTGAACCCCAACAAGTGTTTAATTGTGATGAAACAGGCCTGTTTTGGAAGAAAATGCCCAACAGGACCTTCATTACTCAGGAGGAAAAGGCACTGCCAGGACACAAGCCTATGAAAGACAGGCTAACTCTTATGCTTTGTGCCAATGCCAGTGGTGATTTTAAAGTGAAGTCTTTACTGGTGTATCACGCAGAAAATCCCAGAGCCTTCAAGAAACACAATGTTAACAGGAATAATTTGTGTGTGTATTGGAAAGCTAACACTAATGCATGGGTCACTAAGGACTTTTTCGTGGAATGGGCCTAGTGTGAAGAAATACCTCCTGGAAAAGAAATTGCCACTCAAGTGTCTCCTGGTACTGGACAATGCTCCTGCTCATCCTCACAACTTGGGAGACTATTTGTCTGATGAGTTCAGTTTCATCACAGTGAAGTTCTTGCCTCCTAACACCACTCCTCTCATCCAGCCCATGGACCAGCAGGTCATTGCAAACTTCAAGAAACTGTACACCAAAGCAATGTTTCAAAGGTGCTTTGACGTAACCTCAGCCTTTGCATTGACCCTAAGAGAGTTCTGGAAAGATCACTTCAATATCGTGCATTGCATAGGCCTTATAGGTAAGGCTTGGGAGAGAGTGACTTTCAGGACTTTGAACTCTGCTTGGAGACCACTGTGGCCGGATTGTGTTGAAAAGAGGGATTTTGAAGGATTTGAGGCTGGACCTGACCCTGACGACCCTGTGCCTGTTGTGGAAGATATTGTGGCATTGGGGAACAGCCTGGGGTTGGAGTTGAGTGGTGAGGATGTGGAAGAGTTGGTGGAGGAGCACAGGGTAGACCTAACCACCGAAGAGCTGAGAGAGCTTCATCAGGAACAGCAACAGACGACATTTAAAGAAATTGATTCAGAGGAGGAGGCTGGACAGGTTGAGGTAGTAACTTCTTCAGAGATTAAGGAAATTTGTTCCAAATGGGTTGATGTGCAGATATTTGTTGAAAAACACCACCCTGAGCAAGCTGAAGCAAACCACATCTGCAACATGTTCAGTGACAGAATCTTGCCCCACTTCAGAAAAATGTTGAAGAGTCGCCAGAAACATAGGACTCTAGACAGTTATTTTGCGAGGCAGGGATCCAGTGACTCTCAAGCTGGTCCTAGTGGCATTAAAAGAAAAAGAAGGGAAGTAACCCCAGAGAGGGACTTGTTACCTGAAGTCCTTTTGGAGGGGGATTCCCCTTCCATACACTAACACCCTACCACTGTCCTCCTCCCTATCTTCCAGATGCCTGCAACTCTCTTCAATAAAGGTAAGTAAATGTTATTTATTAATCTGTTTTTTATTATTTATGTAGTAGTATTTATAGTGTTAATAATGTTGTTTTGTGTATGTAGAACTATAATTAAAATGTATTTTTTGTGAATATTTTTGGGTGGAACGGATTAATTGTATTTACATTATTTCTTATGGGAAATAAGGTTTCGAATTACGAGCAATTCGTGTTAAGGCCTAGCTCCTGGAACGGATTAAGATTGTTAATCGAGGGACCACTGTATTACAGTGGTACCTCGAGTTACGATGGTCCCCAAAATCGCCCTTTTATGTAAGTTTATTTTTTTAAATGCTTTTGTAAGTATATTTTTGGGGGTGTAAAAGGACTAGTCTATTTTACATTATTCCTTATGGGGATAAATTCGTTTGGTAATGGCACTTGAACAGCATTCTCGAACGAAAAAATATCGTAATTCGAGGTACCACTGTATTATTATAGTTGCATGTTATGGGTACTTAAAAAGTGCCCAGTGATTTAATCCCATTGGAAATAAGTTACATAATTTTATATTTTTTACTAGATTAAATCTACATAATGTACATATATGTTCATAACATTTAATATTATCATCATCCAATAAGCACATGGAATGGATTATGGGAAGATGAGCTAAAAATGTGTTATGATTTTTGTAGTAGCAGGTGTATGGGTGGTGTTTCCTATACCTCAGTCACATTTTAAACTCCATCCCAGAAAGAAGTGTCTCATTGGGTATTGCACAGCTTGTATGTTTATGGCATCTAGAGCTTTATAACTCGTGCAGTGCCCATTCTAGAGTAAAGTGTGCATCTTCAGTTAGAGGCCTCTATATACAGTACCTTGCCTAGGTTCAGAATACTACAAGAACCTTTATCCCCATGGTAGGTTAAAGCTTCCCAACAATCTATATTTTTATTTTATTATTGTGCTGAACCCATTTGATAATCTTGGTCATTTAAATAAGAAAATTTGTATTATGCCTTCTTTGTGTGTTAATTTATTTTAGGAAAATATGATAATAGATATACATATGTAGTATAATATTTTTAACATTTAATTTTTCCAGATTTTTATGTTATGGGTTTCGACCTGACAAGGTTCCAGGGGGAGGTGGATGAGGAGCTGCTTTGTCCTATATGCTCTGAAGTTCTGCAAGATCCACTCCAGGTAATTTTTGTAGTGTTTAGATTTGCAGATTTAGTTTGAATTATTATATTAATCCTTAAACTGCTGAAGATTCTAAAATAAATGCACCCTCAGGGCCAGCAATTTTGAAAAATAAAAAAGTGATTGTCTTACAAAAAAATTCTCCTTGACCTTAAAAGTGTAACTAGATAACAAGTAACGCCATTGCGCTGGACTTGGCTCATCCAGTATGGTGACAGATTTCCTTTATGATGACGTTTTCTTGTCTCTAAGCCAGTATACAGGCTTTTTCTTCACTGATCATCTTTGAACTACAGTGGTACCTCGGTTTACGATGGTCCCCAAACTCGCCCTTTTATGTAAGTTTATTTTTTTAAATGCTTTTGTAATTGTATTTTTGGGGGATAAATTCGTTTGGTAATGGCACTTGAACAGCATTCTGGAACGAAAAAATATCGTTAACCGAGGTACCACTGTACCCATATTTATCCACTTGGTAAAAAATTTCATGGTGCTAAATAGAGTTCCAAATTCTGGGCACTTGGGGGTATAGCAGTGCAACAGAACACCTTATCTCACTGCCATATGTAGGCCCACTGAGAGGCAGTAAATAGCATAGACTGTTGTATTAACTCAGAGTTGATGAATATGAAATGGAAAACATTCAGATAATTATAGCATCAAATATGTAATATGAATTCAGAGCACTTTTTTTTTTTTACTATTAACACATTGGCCGATTCCCACCAAGGCAGGGTGGCCCGAAAAGAAAAACTTTCATCATCATTCACTCCATCACTGACTTGCCAGAGGGGTGCTTTACACTACAGTTATAAAACTGCAACATTAACACCCCTCCTTCAGAGTGCAGACACTCTACTTCCCATCTCCAGGACTCAACTCCAGCCTGCCGGTTTCCCTGAACCCCTTCATAAATGTTACTTTGCTCACACTCCAACAGCACGTCAAGTATTAAAAACCATTTGTCTCCATTCACTCCTATCAAATACGCTCACACATGCTTGCTGGAAGTCCAAGCCCCTCGCACACAAAACCTCCTTTACCCCTTCCCTCCAGCCTTTCCTTGGCCGACCCCTACCCCGCCTTCCCTCCACTACAGATTTATACACTCTCGAAGTCATTCTGTCTAGTTCCATTCTCTCTACATGTCCGAACCACCTCAACAACCCCTCCTCAGCTCTCTGGATAATAGTTTTGGTAATCCCGCACCTCCTCCTAATTTCCAAACTCCGAATTCTCTGCATTATATTCACACCACACATTGACCTCAGACATGACATCTCCACTGCCTCCAGCCTTCTCCTCGTTGCAACATTCATCACCAATGCTTTACACCCATATAATAGTGTTGGTATAACTATACTCTCATACATTCCTCTCTTTACTTCCATGGACAAAGTTCTTTGTCTCCACAGACTCCGAAGTGCTCCACTCACCCTTTTCACCTCATCCTTCATAGACCCATCTGCTGACATGTCCACTCCCAAATATCTGAATACATTCACCTCCTCCATGCTCTCTCCCTCCAATCTGATATCCAATCTTTCGTCACCTAATCTTTTTGTTATCCTCATCACCTTACTCTTTCCTATATTCACCTTCAATTTTCTTCTTTTACACACCCTACCAAATTCATCCACCAACCTCTGCAACTTCTCTTCAGAATCTCCCAAAAACACAGTGTCATCAGCATAAAGCATCTGTGACAACTCCCACTTTGTATTTGATTCTTTATCTTTTAACCCCACACCTCTTGCCAAGACCCTTGCATTCACTTCTCTTACAACCCCATCTATAAATATATTGAACAACCACAGTGACATCACACATCCTTGTCTAAGGCCCACTTTTACTGGGAAATAGTCCCCCTCCCTCCTGCACACTCTAACCTGAGCCTCACTATCCTCATAAAAACTCTTCATTGCTTTCAGTAACCTACCTCCTATTCCATACACCTGCAACATCTGCCACATTGCCCCCCTATCAACCCTATCATATGCCTTTTTCAAATCCATAAATGCCACAAAAACCTCTTTACCCTTATCCAAATACTGTTCACCTATATGTTTCACTGTAAACACTTGGTCTACACACCCCCTACCTTTCCTAAAGCCCCCTTGTTCATCTGCTATCCTGCTTTTAGTCTTACTCTTAAATCTTTCAATAATAACTCTACCATACACTTTACCAGGTACACTCAACAGACTTATTCCCCTATAATTTTTGCACTCTCTTTTGTCCCCTTTGCCTTTATACAAAGGAACAATACACGCTCTCTGCCAATCCCTAGGTACCTTACCCTCTTCCATACATTTATTAAATAATAGCACCAACCACTCCAAAACTATATCCCCACCTGCTTTTAACATTTCTATCTTTATCCCATCAATCCCAGCTGCCTTACCCCCTTCATTCTACCCACTGCCTCACGAACTTCCCCACACTCACAACTGGCTCTTCCACACTCCTACAAGATGTTATTCCTCCTTGCCCTATACACGAAATCACAGCTTCCCTGTCTTCATCAACATTTAACAACTCCTCAAAATATTCCCTCCATCTTCCCGATATCTCTAACTCTCCATTTAATAACTCTCCTCTCCTATTTTTAACTGTCAAATCCATTTGTTCCCTAGGCTTCCTCAACTTATTAATCTCACTCCAAAACTTTTTCTTATTTTCAACAAAATTTGTTGATAACATCTCACCCACTCTCTCATTTGCTCTCTTTTTACATTGCTTCACTACTTTCTTAACCTCTCTTTTTCTCTCCATATACTCTTCCCTCCTTGCATCACTTCTACTTTGTAAAAACCTCTCATATGCTAACTTTTTCTCCCTTACTACTCTCTTTACATCATCATTCCACCAATCGCTCTTCTACCCTCCCGCACCCACTCGCCTGTAACCACAAACTTCTGCTGAACACTCTAACACTACATTTTTATATCTACCCCATACATCTTCGACCCCATTGCCTACACTCTCACTAGCCCATCTATCCTCCAATAGTTGGTTATATCTTACCCTAACTGCCTCCTCTTTTAGTTTATAAACCTTCACACCTCTTTACTTACTGCTTCTATTTTCCTTGTATCCCATCTACCTTTTTCTTCCCACTGTAGCTATAACTAAAAAGTGATCTGATATATCTGTGGCCCCTCTATAAACATGTACATCCTGAAGTCTACTGAACAGTCTTTTATCTACCAATACGTAGTCCAACAAACTACTGTCATTACGCCCTACATCATATCTTGTATACTTATTTATCCTCTTCTTAAAATATGTATTACCTATAACTAAACCCCTTTCTATACAAAGTTCAATCAAAGGGCTCCCATTATCATTTACACCTGGCACCCCAAACTTACCTACCACACCCTCTCTACATGTTTCTCCTACTTTAGGATTTAGGTCCCCTACCACAATTACTCTCTCACTTGGTTCAAAAGTTTCTATACATTAACTTAACATCTCCCAAAATCTCTCTCTCTCCTCTACACTCCTCTCTTCTCCAGGTGCATACACGCTTATTATGACCCACTTTTTGCATCCTACCCTTATTTTAATCCACATAATCCTTGAATTTATTCATTTATATTCCCTCTTCTCCTTCCATAACTGATCCTTCAACATTATTGCTACCCCTTCCTTAGCTCTAACTCTCTCAGATACTCTTGACTTAATCCCATTTATTTCTCCCCACTGAAACTCGCCTACCCCCTTCAGCTTTGTTTCGCTTAGGGCCAGGACATCCAACTTCTTTTCATTTATAACATCAGCAATCATCTCTTTCTTATCAGCCGCACTACATCCACGCACATTCAAACAACCCAGTTTTATAAAGTTTCTCTTCTTCTCTTTTTTAGTAAATGTGTACAGGAGAAGGGGTTACTAGCCCATTGCTCCCGGCATTTTAGTCGCCTCATACGACACGCATGGCTTACGGAGGAAAGATTCTTTTCCACTTCCCCATGGACAATAGAGAAAATAAAAAGTACAAGAGCTATTAAGAAAAAGAAGAAAAACCTAGATGTGTGTATGTATATATATGCATGTGCATGCCTGTGTAGTGTGACCTAAAGTGTAAGTAGAAGTAGCTAGATATACCTGTTATCCAGCGTGTTTATGAGACAGAAAAAAGACACCAGCAATCCTACCATCATGTAAAACAGTTTCAGGTTTCTGTTTCACAGTCACCTGGCAGGACGGTAGTACCTCCCTGGGTGGTTGCTGTCTACCAACCTACTACCTTTGATATACCTTTGAAGAGTTTCGAGACTTTATCTACTCTCTGAGCCCGGCCATGGGCCAGGCTCGTCTGGTGCTTGCCTGGTCAACCAGGCTGTTTCTGCTGGAGGCCCGCTGCCCCACATATCCATCACAGCCTGGTTGATCTGGCACCCGATGAAGATACTTGTCCAGTTTCCTCTTGAAGGCTTCTACACTGGTTCCAGCCATGTTTCGGATATCTTCTGGTAAGATGTTAAATAGTCTGGGACCCCGGATGTTAATACAGTGCTCCCGTACTACCTATACTGTTTATAATGAAAGCAGATCCAGATTATTTTTGCAATCACTGCATTATCTTGTTTTCCTGGATCTTTGGTGACTGTGACACCTTGTACTGACCCCAGAATGGGTAGAATCCAGAACTGTTTTTGAACAATCACCTGTCCTAAACTGGTACCAGTGTTCTACCTAATCTCTGGTACCTCTGACTTCTGCTGTATCTTAACTGTGGAACTGGGTTTCCCTATGATACAGCCATCTTGGCTAATGGCCATTTGCCAAAAGATGACAGTTAGTTGATGATGCTTACATAGTACACACACACCTTGATCACACACTAAGAAACCTCTTCTATTAATACAAAAACATCTGATAATTTTTTTTCACTATAAATCCCAAAGCATACCTGAGTGACCACAAATTTACCAAGAACTCTTGACCCAAATTGGCCAAGATATATTCCAGCCTCTTAAAAAAGTGGAATGCACATCATCCAGGTTAATGATGCTGACCAGACTGTAAGAGTAGGGGGTCTCCACATCATTGGCAGGACCACAGTAATCGTACACTGACATGCCACCCTCATTTCATGCTAAAGGGCTAATGTCATCCTCACACAGTCATACTACAAGATTTCACAGACCGCTGTGAAGACCCAAATAAAGTATAAATTATAGTACCTATCATCACCAGAATTGAAACATGTCTGCCCAACGATAGTACCCAATCAAGGTAACTAATCTGATGCTTGATTGCTATGAACTTACCTCACTCTTAGTGAGAAAACTCAAACCAACACCATCAGTGCCACAAATGCTAGCAGTATGGCCCCCAGATTTCGTGCTGCTCCTAACTTGAACAATTATGTAAGTGTATTTTTGTAAGTGCTTTTGTAAGTGTATTTTTTGGGGTCTGAAATGGACTAATTTAATTTACATTCGTCCTTATGGGAACAAATTCGTTTGGTAACGGCACTCAAACAGCCTTTTGGAAAGAATTATTGACGAAATCCGGGCGTCCACTGTATATAAAAGGAGGAAATTGTTAAGGTTACTGCTAATTGACCCCTTAAAAGAGGTTCCTTGAAAGCATTGTTCAGTTAGGAATCTATTTTCCCTTTGTTTGACCTGTGTAATTTAACTTGCTCTTGATGTCATTAAAGCTTTATTTCAGGCTCCTTCGTGTGAACATGCTTTCTGCAGTGGTTGCATCAATGAATGGTTGTCCAGGCAGCAGACTTGTCCGGTTGATCGCCAACCTATTACCTCTTCTCAGCTTAAGTCCGTACCAAGGATACTTCGTAGTTTACTATCAAAGTGAGTTTAGTTTTACTGTAACCACTGTAGAGGAATGTGTGAAATTCATTATTCTTGTATTGAAATTATGTAAAAGTTACATTCTTAAGCTTTATTAGACAGGAATAACATTTTGGGATGTTATAAAAGTGAAATAAAATTTTCTTTATTTTAATTAAGAATTAACTTGTTGAGTTAATGAAAAAAATAGTTTACCTGGAGAGAGTTCCGGGGTCAACGCCCCCGCGGCCTGGTCTGTGACCATGCCTCATGGTATATTAATGAAAAAAATAGTTACATTTTTTCATTATGGAAGTGTCATTGTGAAGCGTACAAAACATTTTAAAATGCTCATTTCATGATCTTGCCTGAAGATGCTTAATGATATTCCTTGTTTGGGATAATGGTTCTTTGGGAAGGGAGTTGTTTTTTAATTTGAAATACAGCAATTCTGAGTACTGTGCATTGCATCTAATCCAATACAATTAAGACTTGAACCCTTTTGATTAAAAAAAAATTGTAGTAGAAAAAAATTAAAAAAATATGGAGTTGAGCTCTAGTTCCTAAGCTTATTGTGTTGAGCTCCAGCTTCTAACACTACATAAGTGATATCTTGATAAATCACTTGAATCACTAGATCAAGTGATATTTTACTTGATGAAACATATCTAGTCAGCAGTAATTTAATGAATATTAACCCTTTGACTGTTTCAGTCGTATATATGCGTCTTACGAGCCACTGTTTCGGACGTATATACAGTGGACCCCCGAGTAACGAGCATAATTCATTCCAGAAGCCTGCTCAAGTACTATTACCGAATGAATTTATTCCCTTAAGAAATAATGTCAAGTAGGTTAGTCCATTTCAGACCCCAAAAATACACTTACAAAAGCACTTACAATATTATACAGTGGACCCCGAGTATCATAATTAATCCGTTCCAGGAGTTAGTACTTAACACGAAGTTTACGAAATTCGAACCATTATTTCCCATAAGAAATAATGTAAATACAGTTAATCCGTTCCACAAAAAAATATTCACATATAAAATAATTAAAAATAATATATATATATACATTTACTTACCTTTATTGAAGAGTTGCAGGCATCTGGAAGATAGAGTAATGAGTAATGAAGGTCCTCTTGGGCATTTTCTTCCAAAACAGGCCTGTTTCATCACAATTAAACCCTTGTTGGGGGAGGAATTCTTCAGCCTCTACGAAGGGGAATCCCCACTCCCTGCATGCCTGCTACAGTCCCTGCATACCTGCTACACTCCCTGCATGAATGCTACACTCCCTGCATGCCTGCTACACTCCCTGCATGCCTGCTACACTCCCTGCATGTCTGCTACACTCCCTGCATGCCTGCTAAACTCCCTGCATGTCTGCTAAACTCCCTGCATGAATGCTAAACTCCCTGCATGAATGCTAAACTCCCTGCATGAATGCTAAACTCCCTGCATGAATGCTAAACTCCCTGCATGAATGCTAAACTCCCTGCATGCCTGCTACACTCCCTGCATGCCTGCTACACTCCCTGCATGCCTGCTACACTCCCCGCATGTCTGCTAAAACTCCCTGCATGAATGCTAAACTCCTGCATGCCTGCTAAACTCCCTGCATGAATGCTAAACTCCCTGCATGAATGCTAAACTCCCTGCATGAATGCTAAACTCCTGCATGAATGCTACACTCCCCTGCATGAATGCTAAACTCCCTGCATGATGCTAACTCCTGCATGCACTGCTACACTCCCTGCATGAATGCTACACTCCCTGCATGAATGCTACACTCCCTGCATGAATGCTACACTCCCTGCATGAATGCTACACTCCTGCATGAATGCTACACTCCCTGCATGAATGCTACACTCCCTGCATGAATGCTCCCCTGATGCTACCACAGGGGTGCCACTAGGAAGCTTCTTTGGACCCATGGTGACTTATTTCACAGTGACAATCACTAAAGCACCAAAAAAAAACACCAAATGTAGTGTGAATGTTTGAAAGAGCGCACTAGGTAATGTTCTCTCAATGGTAAACAACGCTTCACTGGCGGCGTCCTGCGTCCCGCGCAGGCGCGGAGCAGGCGGACAGTTCTAATACGTTACGAAACACGAGCGGTTTACGATTCTCAAAATCGTAAAGCTTACGAAACACGATGTTTACGAAGTAAGAACCTTACGAAACTCGGGGGTCCACTGTACTTACATAATTGTATGATTTCCGGGGTGCTTGCAACTCGGATGTCCACTACTCACAAATTCTAGCGGCTTCAAATCAAGCGGGAGAAAGCTGGTAGGCCCACATATGAGAGAATGGGTCTGTGTGGTCAGTGTGCGCTGTATAAAAAATCCTGCAGCACGCAGTAATAATGAGAGAAAAACTCTGACCGTGTTTTTGGATTAAAATGCGTCTTTGAGGTGTATTTTCATATACAGTGGTACTCGGTTAACGATGGTCCCCAAACTCGCCCTTTTATGTAAGTTTATTTTTTTAAATGCTTTTGTAAGTGTATTTTTGGGGGTCTAAAAGGACTAGTCTATTTTACATTATTCCTTATGGGGATAAATTTGTTTGGTAATGGCACTTGAACAGCATTCTCGAACGAAAAAATATCGTTAACCGAGGTACCACTGTAGTATTTATGGTTGTATTCTCCTTTTCGTGGTCTCATTTGATAGAATGGAAAACATACTACAGAAATATTGATGATTTTGATTAGTTTCATGATGAAAACGACCTTGAAATTGAGCTCAAAGTAGAGGAAAGGTTCGATTTTTGCAAATGTTCATGAGTAAACAAATCACGCCACGCGTAAATACAAATCAATTGGGAGTCTAATATTCTTTCACAAGTGCACTGATATTATTTATACCATTTTACAATAATGCAATAGTCTACAACGGAAATCTTCTATTTTTTGTGTGAAAAAAAAGAGATGTGACTAATGAACAGATAACATCTTATTTTAGTGCCAGAAATGTCTGCATTGTTTATTCTGGACCCTATTTTTAAATTGACAACTTTTTATTTTGCATGAAATTGGCCAATTGCCAAGTTCTGACCACTTTATTGGGTAGTTGAA
Source organism: Cherax destructor (assembly GCA_009830355.1). Classification (NCBI taxonomy): domain Eukaryota; kingdom Metazoa; phylum Arthropoda; class Malacostraca; order Decapoda; family Parastacidae; genus Cherax; species Cherax destructor. Next base: position 16,847 of record WNWK01031981.1, read on the forward strand.
ATCGGTAAATTGGTGGTTTCTTGTACTCAATCGATAGAACAAATGGAGTTCTAAAGAAATAGCTATGAGTTTGGCCGACTGGAACAATGGACTTGGCCGAAAATAGGGCTCAAAGTCGGCGAAATTGCTGATGCGTATATATCGCCGAGATCACTAACTTCACGAGAGCGAAATTTCGTAAGTTTTCCATAAAATTTCATACTTTTGGTGTCATTACCATTGGGAAAAGATTCTCTATCATTTCATAAAAATTTTTTTTTTTTTTTTTTTTTTTCAAAATATTTGCAACAACAGGAGAGCACTCAGGATTAGGGTCACAGTCAAAGCGTTAAGTTGCAAGTGTGGTACAATGTGTTGTTTGATCTGCTTGACTGTGTTACTGGATCAGTATAGTATGTTGTTTAAATGCTAAATATCAGAGTTGGTTACTTTAAAGTGATAGAATAGATGACATTTCTACCTTGCAGGATATTTTCTTTCATAATAAGAGATTGTGTGATTTATCTTAATGGGAAGCTAATGAAAGTCATACTACTACTGCTAAATTGTTCTCATTTACCTCAGGCTATATATATCCTGTGACAACAAATCTCATGGTTGTACATCAGTTGTAAAACTTGATGCCTTGAGTTCTCATTTAGAAGAGTGTGAATTCAACCCAGCGTCCGGTTCCATGTGAACAAGGGTGTGGCCTAGTTGTTCCCAAGGATGAGTTAAAGGTATGACCATCTTGTTCTCAAACTTTTTTAATATACCATTTAAATACAACTAAGTTATGAGAATGTTATTTGATATACAATTGCCCTTGAAAATTCAAAAGGGGGTTACATTCTAAAGGTCATGTGAGACAAAAAACTGTGAATGTTACAAAATTGCCTTTACGTATAACAAATTTAATTGAAGAATTATGTTTTAAAAATTAGGTTAATTTTGCATTTTAAAAACCCATTTTTGTAATATATCACTCTAATCTGGTTAATTTGGATAATCATAAGGAATATTAGCCAGACAAAAAGAGAAATTTTGGGTGTGAGAAAGCTATTGAGTCAGAAAAACATTAGATAATCGATCTATTTGCTGGTTGCCATAAAGAGTAACTAGTGAATTGATAATTAATACTGTATCCAAATAATACTGAAGCATTTGAATTTGTAAGAATGGCTTCATTATATTGGATTTATCCTATACATATATAAAATTTTAAATCATAAAGTTAAGCAAGTTTGTATACAGTGCTTGTTAAAGTATTCTGGGTGTAAGTACCGGCATATGTTAATGTCCCAAAGGGAATACCTTAACCTGGTAGGTGTTTCTGTGAGACAAAAGTTATGCTGGCCTTGTAACTTATAGGGGGACATTTGGCATTTGCTAAGACTACTGGCTGCATTCTAAGTGCCTTCTATGTGTAATGGGCAAATTTGTGTCTGCAGTTTCCTGTACATGGCTGCTTATAGGGCCAAGCTTTTTGGACATTTTTGGCAATGTACAATTTAACATGAATAAGAATAAGTCACTGACTCAAGAGACAGATGTATAGCTCATTGGATTACATAAAGTAGGCCATCAAATGAAAGAAATAGTAGAAGTTATTGATGTGTGAGCACTGAGTGAGAGCTTGGATGCATCAGTTTCTTGAGGATGGTGTGATGTCATTCCTACACCAAAATCATCTTCAGAAACATCCTTACTAATGTTAACTGTATTTACTTACCTAGAATTGCTTGAATCTTTCACACAGTGTGATGCGAAGATTTGTATGGAAGATGGTGCTCCTTGCCACACTGTGAAATCTGTTATTTATTGGCTTCATGACTGTGAGATACCCTTTTTGATGACTGATCATGAAATTTCCCAGTCTTGAACCCCCATTGAGATCCTTTATTCTATTATAAAATAAGATCTACTAAGGGAAGGATATCACCCAACTCCCATGGCTGCAGGATGCCATCTGTGGTCAGGGAGAATTCACCCATGAAACCCTGAGGAATGTGTATTAATGACTTCCTAGACAGTTGAAGGATGTCGTAAAGCATAAAAGGGCGACCTATTTTGTGGTCGTGGTATGAGAGGAAGGGCTCTCATCTTAATGACAAACACTGTACCACTTAACCAGTTGTAAGGTAATATATTACAGTGAGCCCCGGATTATGATATTAATCCGTTCCAGAGGGCTTATCGCTAACCGAAAATATCGTAATCCGATTCTATTTTCCCCATAAGAAATAATGGAAATAAAATTAATCCATTCCAGACATCCAAAAGTAGTAAAATAAAATATTTTTTACAACATAAGACATGCAATTACACACAAGTTTATGAGAAATAAAGAAATAATAGTACAATAACATGTCACTTACATTTATTGAAGAGTTGTTGATGTGTGGAAGACGGGAGGAGGGAAAAGGATGGAGTAGTATGCTAGTGTTTGGAAAGGGAATCCTTCCATTAACACTGCAAGTGGCAAGTTTTTTCTGGGGTTACTGGCATTTTTTTTAATGCCACTAGGACCAGGATGAGTGTCACTGGAACTTTCTTCACAAAAAAAATATGTCCAGGGAGCTCTGTGTCTGGCGATTCTTTAAAACATCCCTGAAATGGGACACCACAGTGTTATTGTACAGGTTGCCAGCATGGCCTGCAACAACTTGGTTAGGGTGATATGTATTCATCCATAAAGCCTTGCACATCAGTCCATTTGGCACAGATCTCCCTAATCCTTGAATAAGGCACCTTCTTCCATCTCTGTTCCACTTCCTCCTCCTCTGAACCATTTTCCTGACCTGTGGTCTGTTGTTGCTGTTGAAACTCTTGCAGTTCTTCAGTGGTTATTTCTTCTTGGGCTCCTCCACCAACTGTTCCACATCCTCACCACTCACCTCCAACCCCATGGACTTGCCCAGTTCCACAATTTTTTGCACAACAGGCTCAGGCTCAGGCTCAGGGTTGAGGCCCCACCCCCAAAACCTTCAAAATCCCCTCTAGGACACAGTCTGGCCACAATTTTCCAGGCAGGTTCAAAGTCCTGGTAGTCACTCCCTCCCAAGCCTTACCTATAAGGTGTACACAATGCATGATATGGAAATGATCTTTCCAAAAGTCTCTTAGGGTCATATTCATGTCTGTGGTCACATCAAAACACTTTTGAAACATTGCTTTGGTGTAGAGTTTTTAAAGTTGGAAATGATCTGCTGGTCCATGGGCTGGAGGAGAGAAGTGGTATTAGGTGGCAAGAACTTCACTTTGATGAACTTAAAGTCCTGCACAATTTGCTCTGCCAAGTCGGGAGGATGACAAGGAGCATTGTCCATTATCGGGAGGCACTTAAGTGGCAAATTATTTTCCTCAAGATATTTCTTCACACTGGGGCCAAACACGTCATGGAACCAACTAAGAAAATGTCCCTGGACCCATGCCATATTGTTAGACTTCACATCACACAAATTAGACTGCGACACCGCATCTGTTAAACGCTCGGGATTTTCAGAATGATACACCAGTAAAGCTTCATTTACAATCACCACTGGCATTAGCACAAGCATCAGCGTTAGCCTGTCTTTCATAGGCTTATGTCCAGGAGTCCTTTTCCTCCTGTGTAATGAAGGTCCTGTTTGCATTTTTTTCCCAAAAACAGGCCTGTTTCATCACAATTGAACACTTTTTGGGGGTTGGAATTGTTCAGCCTCTATGACCCCACAATTCCTGCACATATTTTTCAGCCAATTTTTGGGTCAGAACTGGCTGCCTCACCATGCCTCACAACACTATTGTATGCCACTACACTTAAATCTGTCAAACCAGCCTTTCCTGGCTTTAAATTCGCCACTTCAGCACTCTGCAGGCATTTTTTTGACGAGATCATCATGCAACTGCCTTGCTTTTTCACATATTATTGCCTGCTAACACTATCTCCTGCTAACTGTTTCTCGTTGATCCACACCAACAACAAATTTTCCACGTCTTCCAGCACTTGCGATCTCTGTTTTGTGATCATATTTGAACATTTCGTAACAACAGCTTCCGATTTTACGCGTACAGTATTTCCCTTGGCCACAATGGTAGCGATGGTTAAATTTCTTGCCATACAGCCTGGCCAGCTCAGCGAACGCACTCCACTTTCATATTTTGCTATTATCCCCTTCTTCACTTCTACCGTATTTTCAGCCTCTTTAGCACAGGGCTGGCACTAGGAGCTTTCTTTTACCCATGGTGGCTTATTTAGCAGTTGAAAGCACTAAAAACTGGAATAATGACAATATACTGGTATAATGCGTGGGTGGTGGTTGCTCCCCTGTAAACAATAGCACACTGACGCTCCCCGGAGTGCCCGCCCAGCTGGGCCACGCACGCACCAAGCGAATAGCGATTCCAAGTGGATCATTGTAAACTGAGCCAATATTTGACGGGAAATATCGCTTACCGTTTTGCGTAACCCGAATCTAATCGCGGGTTGATTTTTAGTATCATGTTAGAATGTGTCGTTATTATTAACAATAGACCAGTCCATAAAAAGAATAACAGTACAGTGGACCCTCTTTTTCTTCACCTCCCAAACTCGAACAATTATGTAAGTGTATTTTTTTAAAGCTTTTTTAAGTGTATTTTTTTAAGAGCTTTTGTAAGTGTATTTTTGGGGCCTGAAACGACTAATCTAATTTACATTTGTCCTTATGGGAATAAATTGTCGGGGAACAAATCAAAGCATTCGGAAAGAATTTTCAAAAAACTGAGGATCCACTGTATTTTCTAAATAAAAATGGTATGAACTTAAAAACTCCAAAAACCTTGAACCATTTTCAATTTATTCAATTCAAAAACTTTTAAAGATTTTTTATCATATTTTAAAAAATATGTGATCTTGTTTTATCAAAATTTGGGCTTTGATGTGGATTCGACAAAAAAAAAAAAAAATTAAGACATTGTACTCTGGGGAAACCTTTTTTTTTTTTAAGTCGGGCCCTCTCCCACCAGGGAGGGGGACCCAAAAAAAGAAAATCCCCAAAAAAAAAATTTTTTCATCATTCAAACTTTACCCATTAAATAATCACTTCTTTCAAAGGGTCAGATTGCAGCTGAAAAGTCCCCCCAGCTGTCCTTCCCAGACCCCCTTTAAAAAAGGGGATTGTACTTCCCTTTCCCCGGGCCAATCCAAAAATTTTAATGGGTTTTTAACCCCTTTACAAAAGTTACCCTCTCACACCCAAAATTTATGTCCCAAAAAACCTTTGTCCCATTCCCCTATCAACAGCTCACACATGCTTGCTGGAAGTCCAAGCCCCCCGCCCAAAAACCCCTTTCCCCCCCCTCCAACCCGGCCCCCATCCCCCTTCCTTCCCCCCCAGATTTATACGCTCCCAAATCATTCCACTTTGCCTTCTCCCAAATAAAACCACCCCAACCCTCTTCAGCCCTCTAAAAAACTTT